>JAGFPH010000756.1:0-15735 GCA_018207615.1 Philaenus spumarius | reverse complement strand
GCTTCTGGCAAGTTTTACAGCTTTTACTCTATATTCAGACTGTTCATCACTTTTTTAGTACATGATCCACAGGAATAACAGTTAAAGTTATTTCGTATTTCATATCAGTCCCGTGACTTTGGTTTAGGGCTTCTGGCAAGTTTTAGAGCTTTTACTCTATATTCAGACTGTTCATCACATTTTTAAGATCATCAACACTATGTAAAAAAGACAATGACTATAACACATATTACAACAAAATTCTGAAAATTTGATTTAATGGTTTAAGGAAGACTGCTGCTCATGATCCAACAATGTCTACCTTTAACTTATTTTGGGTATTACAGCCGTTAAATTGTTGGTAAAATTGTGATCAAGGAAAAATGTACTTTGTTGTTCAATAACATGTCTTTATTGTTTGTAAATGCTTTCATTTCAAACTCTACAACATTACAAGTAGTACAAGTTTTTATCAAAGACTTAGAAAACATCTGCCAAAAAGGAATATCGAAGGCAATGAATCCAATCCTCCTGGTTGAGAAAAAAAACACAGCTGAACGGTTTTTGAAACCATTCCATTTTTGAATTTGATGGTGTTGTTTTAATTGTTGTTTAAGTGTTTGTATGATTTTTAATAATGTGTTTGACAAACTCACAAAAGCAATAATCAATTTGAAGTTAGAGTAAAAAGGAGAAAGAATCATTCAAAGGAAATATTGTTTAATTATAAAATTGCAAATTTAATTTTTATTATTCATGAAAATGTTTATATTCCTCCACTTTACCCTAATGAAGCCTAAATATAATTTCAGCATGTTTTTCTGTTTCAGTTACCGCAAACATATTTTGAATTCTGCGCTATTCAAAATACTTACAAATAGTTTGCCAGATAAAGTACCAAATGTTATGTTAGAAATTTAATAATTATTACACTGTAATTTAGATATTATTTTGCTAAGAGTATATATAATAATTGTATAACAATTTTATGTACTGTAAGCTTGTTGTATAGTTCAAATATTTTTAGTTTAAAATTGTGCATATCATTAGTTCGTTAAAAGGCTTGATTTTTTACAAGTTTTGTTTTAAATGTAAGTTGTACTGTATATAGTTGTATGCCAAGTTCCCTCCCCGCCCATCTGTTCTCAGACATGTTTAACAAGAAAAGAAAGTCATACCACCGTCTAGAAGGGTGCCAGTATACAAAAATGACACTAAATGCAAAAACAAACAGAGCAGAAAATGCACACCTTTTTAGCTTTTTAAAAAAAGATCTCATGTCAAAAATGTAAATATATTTGTGAAAAATAAATAAGTTGTATATTGCTAGTAGTGTTTTGGAGTACTACAATTTCATTTGCATATCGATTGGGTGACTTATTTGTTCTATGTTAAATATAACACCAATTTAATTTAAGTATTTAATGATTGCATGTTTATAAGTTGTTTATAGTCTTATGAAAATATATGTGTTTGTCATTGTATACTGTTGAGCCTTGTTTGTTCTTAGCTAGTTGTCCCTTTTGGGGAAAGAATTTATATTGACATTTTTTTAAATACAACACTTGTCATTTCTGTGTGGACAAACAAAGTGATCCAATCAATTTGTTATACAGGGTGGAGAAAAAGTCTGAAAACGGTTTAATATTTCGTATATGAAGAAAATTTGAAGGTAGATGTGATTGAGGAACCTACTCTATGTAAAAATACTATTTTATTAAGATTTCTAAAAATGTATCCGCCATTTTGAATGTAACTTGGTTTTTTTAAATGGGAAGGTGGTCATGTAATACAACATTTCGATGTAGAATTTCAAGAGAAAACCAACGGTGAAATTTTCACATACATATCTTTAACCGATTTAAAATGGTGGCAAAAAAAATCTTGTTTTCCGATTTTGCCTCATTTTGCTGTACTATTTTTTAAAATAATAATTATTATTATTTTTGGATTTAGTATTAAATAAGCTTTCAAACTATATGCCACACAATGATATTTGGGAGTATTTAACATTTTTGAGTTACAATCATTTTTATTTTTTCAAAATTGATTTCGAGTGGTTCAACCAAATATCGTTGTGTGGCATATCGTTTGAAAGCTTATTAAATTCTGAATCCAAAAAGAAGAAGAATTGATATAAAAAAAAATAGTAGGTACAGCAAAATGGGGCAAAATCAGAAAACACGATTTCGTTGTTTTTTACCGCCACTTTTAATCGGTTAAAGATATGGATGTGCAAATTTCATCGTTGGTTTTCTCTTGAAATTCTATATCGAAATAATGTATCATATGACCACCTTCCCATTTAAAAAAAACAAAGTTACATTCAAAATGGCAGATCCAAGATGGCGGATAAATTTTTTGAAATCTTTATAAAATAGTATTTTACCTTCAAATTTTCTTTATATACGAAATATTAAACTGGTACCACACTTTTTCTCCACTCTGTATACCAAAATCAAGGATTAACCCTCACCGTGCCCTGGTTATAGCTCAAATGGCCAGCCGGTTTTTAGTGTTTTGCAAGCATATTTTAAAAAATTCGCCAAAAATAGTAATTCTATCCCAATCCCGTACCTTTTTTGTAGAGAAAGGTTCAAAGAATTCATATATGCAATTAAAAAATTTATTGATGTAAAATTGTAAAAGTCATTAGCTCAAGAAACAAAAAAATGTTCAGTAACGAAAGGAAAAAGTTCAACTTTAGGCTTGCATAACAAGAACTATACATTTTTTGTAATTTTTCCGTAAGGGTAAAAAAGTTTTGTAATTTAGTTCTAAATAGAACTGTATAAAAACATTTATCAATTTCAAATTTCTTATTTTGAAAAAAAAACTATTTTTATGTTCGAAATACACGATTGCTAACAAAACTAGGCCTAGTTTGAAACGTAATTTACTAATATATGCTTTGCCCAGAGATGAAATAATATTAGAACAAAGTGTAGAGGATAAATCAAAGAAACGAACGGTATACTTGTCTTTCCTTAGTTCACAAAAGTGTTTGAGTTATCTTTATTTGAATAACAAAATGACACCAATCTAATGGAACTTCGCCGACGAGATGGCATGGCTCATTTGAATAACGTGGGAACGGGACGCCCTCTACGGTCTCACCAGATATGTACATTCCACTGCTGTCTAGACAAACAAAAAACTGGTTTATTCTAGTTTAATTCTTACCGTTAGAAAGATCAAACTGTTCTCTACAAAATGGTGTAAAGAAATCTGTCAAAACATAATATGATATAGTAGGCGTTATCTCGGTTGACAAATGGGCTGTTTCATTGGTTGAAAAACTGCCCAATCGCAAGGTTTACAGAAATCGTCGGCATAAATCGTGTAAAATAGTGACATCTGATTGGAAGGCACTATTAGAAAGATAAAATCTTGACAAATCCAATGGTATATTTATAATCTTGATAGAAATACTTCTGTAGATGGTCTTGGACCTGTAAGAAGTGGGAAATAACAGTACAATTGTATGCATATTCGCGCACGGAAACAGCTGTAACCCGATTTGCATATTTTAAAACGATGATTACGTATGTAAATATACGTTTTACGAAAAAGTATTAAATACAAAAATTAAAGTTTAATTGATTGTCTTTCAAACGGTGCTGGTTTTATTACGATTGGATGATTTTAAGTGTATTAAATAACGGAATATGCAAATTTATGCAAATTCTCGCATATGTTCGAAATGGCTGCATCTTGTGCCTGAGAGAACGGGCAGTCTGGCACTGTGAGGGTTAAAATGTACAAGGTGTATACAAATATACATTTTAAAAGCAATGTCATATCCTATGAACTGAGCTAAGTTTAGTTTATTACCAAGATGTACTAATAACTTAATTCTATTATTGTATAAAGTACCGTAATTTGAGTAAATACAAATAACATAGCCTACATCTACTATTTATTATATATATAGCATAGATATCCCTTTGGATTTATGGAGGGTTTTCATTTGCATTTTAGTGCTGCTACGTAATCAGATTAAAACTCTACTAATCCTTAAGCACATTGTACAGCTCTTTAACTGTATGAGTGATAGTAAGGGATACAGAGAGATATAGAATTATCTGCATTGAAAAGAAACACCAATTAATTTTAACAAAAATCTTGTACTCTCTGGAGCGGATTACTTAACTGTAAATAAAATCAATGCGTTTACTGTCTAAAATATCTTCAGTATTTTTTTATTGTTCAAATTCAGCATATTTTTATAGCCACGCTTTAAATAAACTAACTGATAACTTAAATCAAGAATCAATGTTGCTGTCAAAATGTACTGTATCAAAACATGTTTTAAATAGTACGTTATAACTTGAGTAAGTATTGAATGCATGAGGAGAAAAACAATATGAAAGTGAGTAGTACATAGCCTGTGTATTATTGGCATCAGTATGTTAGACTGTATCTCTGGGTCCTTTCCTACCTCTGGCAAATAACTTTTTAGATTTTTATCTAACTGCGAAATTAATCTAAAATTTTCTTTGTATAAAATTCTTATTTTGAAACATTTATAATTTTACATATTAAATATTGATGTACTTTTTGTACTGCTTAGACGACTTTGGGAGTATAATGGAATTGGCCTAATAGATCAAATTAGGTTAAGGGGATAACTTCAGTAGCCTGTGATTTAATGTTATATTATCTTGTTGAGAACTTCCTATTGTCGAGAGTGTTTACTTTCTATTGAGTTTGTTAATTAGTTAACTCGGTCCTCAATGGATCAATATTATTCAAAGTTTAGGAAGAGGTAAACTCAAATCACTACTTATAACAATACCTGTAACAAAACCACAATGGTAATATATAAATAATAATAAATTAGTAAAAAATAAAATGTTGATATATTTTAAGAAAATATGTTATATTACAAATACATACATCAGTAGAATAAATTCAGATCATATACCAACAGTTTCTGAGAAAATACTCCATTCTATAAAAAAGTAATTTCATTAACTTTCTAATACTATCAAAATATTATCAAAATATTTTATGTACATTTAGTAATAGCTAGGATCCCAGATAAAATTTCAGTAGGAAATTGATATTTTGAATAATAATTGTGCTCACAATTTAAAAGCAATCCCAACGAGTATTTGTTTTGTGATTTTAAGGCCAAAAGCACTGACGTTCCATCATCGTCTTAAATCAGCTTTTTCCCTAAACATCCATGTTGTTTATCGAGATTAGAACCGGGGACTTTAGGCTTCCGAGTCAAGTAAGCTAACACCTCAGCAACAAGGCCGCCTTAATCTCAACGAGCAATGTAGGAGTGAGAAAGAAATGTTAAATTTGATGTTTGAAAATACAATAGAACCCCTCTAATCCGACGCCTTTGGGACTGGGGGTATAGCCGGAACGCAAAAAAGGTAGGATTATCAGAAAATACAGAAAATTATCCGCTGAAAAAAATCCGAACACAACAATCAACGGTTCACTCCTGACATGATAAAAACACACAACTGTAGACACAATGTAAAACAAATACATTGTAGCGAACACAGAATACTGTCATAAAACCAACGACAGTACATTGTACGCGGTAGATGCGTTCCGGCAATGTGCCGTGTAAAACGAAACCGCTTATAACGGGGATTATTTATAGACTGACGCGATAGCCAAAAATAGAACTTCATACAGCTTAGTCAAATTGGCTTACATTAAAATGGATTTTAGTAATTAAAACAATCGGTTTTGTTTTTCAAATTAATTTTTGCCTTTTTTTACGCGTAAAAACAAGATAGCATAAAGCAGGACCGTGTATAACGAGGACTGCCTGTAAACACTAAAAACTACACAGTACAGTGCAAAAAACAATCACAACAACAGAAACGATACCAGAGATAACGGAGCACAAGCGATAATAACAAGTAAACAACAATGGCCCAACAGAATGTAAGTCACTAATTTCGGCTCGAACACGGTCGGATTAACCGGAGCGGCGGGCCAGCTGAGGGCGGACGAGAGGGTTCTACTGTAAGATGTTTTAGTAATTGAAATGTGTTGAACAAAATTGTTTGTGTAAAATCATGAATTAGTTAAAGTTGTAAATTAATAAAATGTTATAAAGAAATTATAGTTTAAATAATTTCTTGAAAAACAATATACTCAATTAGAACACACCCAATTAAGTTTCAGATACATGTAGAAATAAAACATGGAAGTGGCAGATGAAGTAAATATTTGTTAAATACGTACATTCGAAAATGTTGTTCTTCCATTCGAGCCATGCAAACATAAAAACTTTACAAGAGTGAAATGGAAAATAATTAACTCAACGATACTAGCAACAGTAATAGCAAAGATATTATCTAATGTGAACGTTCCGTACTACTTGAATATTCATGATACTTTTATGAATCTTGTAAAGTACTTGTTACTAATGTTTAGTCACATCTGGATTAATGGACCATAGGCACTCCCACTAGAAAGGATTTACCACTAGATTTGTTTGCACAATTTACTCAAAAAGATTCCCTTATAACATATCTCCATGTTACCAGGTTGCAACGGTAATCAAAAATAATTTAAAAAATTTTGTACAAAAATTTAAAATATTGAATTTTTGCCACAAAAAAATGTTTTTTAGGTTGTTTGGGTCATTTTAAACGAACAAGGTCTCTTGCAATTATTTTCCTCTAAAATTGTTCGTTTTCGAGATATAAATTATTTTAGTTCTGAAAAAATGCAAAATAACCATTTTCTACGTTCAAAAACCGTATAAAAATTAGCAATTTTGGATGTTGCCAAAGTTCCTAGGTGATCTTTACGCATCTCTTAAAAATATCCCGAAGAGTTATTGGGAAATATTTTGTTCGTAAGGTTTATTTTTTAGTTGTTATTTAGTGGTATGTATGGTGTATACTTCACACAAGTGCAAGAGAGAGAGTTTCTCTCTCGCACTCATGCAAAATATACTTTATACATACCCCTGGATCTGATTGTTTGCGCTCGACGTTAACCGAGAATTTAAAAAAATCTGTATTTCAAATTTGGAAAAAAAATTATTTAATTTTTGACCACCGTTGCCACCTGGCAACATGCGGATATGTTATAAAAGACAGTTTTTGCGTAAGAAACGGTTTTCTAGTGGGAGCAAAGATGGGCCCTAGCCTATTAGTAATGTTACTGGGAATGGGGTTTCACTGAAGTTAGAAGTAGGCATTCAAGTACTAATATAAAATTGCTCTTTGTTAGCCCATAATTTATATTTTATTACACTGTAAAATATAATAGAATATATATGATTTTACATTTTACCATAAAATGTAGTTGGCCAGTGAAGAAACAGAGATAAAATAGAATCAACATAAATTCACTGGACCATTTAACACGATTATTATTTTGCAATCAAAAACATGTAAAATGTAATAAACTTTAAACTTTTTTTTTCAATAAACAGTTTTATAGGAAGAGGATGTCTCTGCAAAAAGTACATTTAAATCGACGACCATTTTGGCTGTCAATTATCATAATCATTCGGCTAAAGGTTAAATGAAATGATGTTTTGTTTGTCAAGGAAATAAACACAATTCATTAGAATTACAGCATGTGTTTGCTACTCACAAATATTTGTCACCCCAATACTCATAGTAACTTGGCATGTATATAGCCGAAGACCAAAGAAGTTAATTTATTATTATATTAAAATAGTCATTGACATTAATGTTTTCTCTTCATTAATTTACGATTAGTACCATTACCATCAAGCTAATTATTGCATTACGTGTTAGAATTAATTGTCTTCTGAAAGTTCATATTCCAAGTAGGACACAAATAACCGACCACACAATCTTAGAAGTGACCTCAAATACGTTTGACAATAAATCTACAGCATGGAATGCGTTTAGAATTTTAGTCAACTAACGACAAACACAAAAATGTTTGACGAATAAGCTGTCAGATTTCCCATACCGTCCTGCTTTCAGGAAAGCTTCCGATTATTGCAATACTATCCACTCATGTCTACGGTACCCATAGGCGTAACTAGGCTCTAGCTGTGACCGGCTTGTAGAGGTTGGAAGTACGGAATCAAACACGGATTTAAGACAGGCCCACACCACTAAGTAGTTTATTTTATACATTTAAACTGTTTTTAATGGGTAAACAAGCCAAAAATGTAATCTGTTTTTCTAAACATGAATGGAAACATTTTATCGTAACTGTTTACTACACATTAAAAAAGATCAAAAACATTCTTTGTTTTGGCCTTAAGGCATTGCCGCCTGCACTGCTATTAACGAAATGAATATCTTGTTTGAAGTGCTAGGTATGTGAAAAGTGTCATACAATCAGTATCTCACTCTTAATATGTGTCCTCCTGAATATGAGCCAGTCATTAGCCATTCCATAATTATATTATAAGTTTTAGAATACCGTATTATGAAAATTAACAATTTTTTTTAGTTTGTTTATAAAATTTTGTTATCAATGGATAACATTAATGTTTGTAGGTTTACCAAGAATCATTTTGAATCCAAGAGAATTATTGTTTTGTTAATTTCATTATATAAAAAAATTGTTTATCATTATTATAATTATTTATAAACTCATGTTAATATTAATTACTTTAACTAAGTAGTAAGTTATATTGTTTATAGCTGTTACAACTTTATTGACACTCTAAAAAATTCAAATTTTTAATGTTTCATATAAATTTTTTATAGATTTGATGCTGTAAATTTAGTAATTTTAGAATAAACCATTTTTATATGAAAAACATAAATAAGTGTATTTATTATATGAGCTTATTTATTTCTTAGAGAACCCACATGAAACTATATATTGTGAATGCATAATATGTCTGTTAATGTAAGAAGAAAGCATTCAAAACAAATAAAAAGAAAGAGATCTAGTGCCATTAAAAAAAAAAATTAATTACCTAACCACAGTTTTACCATTATTTGTGCCATTTATCTTTAATTAAATAGTTTTAATTCACTTTTCTGATTTGTTTTATGTACAATTTCCTTTTCTGTGAGTGATGTCAAAATAGAATAGTTGCATTTTTTTGTTAATTCTTTTTTATTTATTTTACTGCACACAAAAAATTAGAAACAAGTTTATTCAACGTTTTATTTCTTCTGTGGAAGTTAATGTTTAAATAGGAAATAAGTTTCAGAAGAACATTTTAAAATACCTAGGCGGAATTTGTATTGATCATGAAATTAAAAATTTTTCTGCAGAAAATGATTTATATATCTTAACCATAATTAGGCTTTTGTGGTGTAATGAAAACAATTGTACGGCAACAATGGCTAAATGGCATTGATTTGTATCATAATTTATTAATAAAAGTCTTGGATTACACATAGTTTTTGCGAAGGTAACTCATTTGCTTTACACATACGTTTAAAAAAATGGTTTGAACAAAATTTTCTTCACTGTTTGATTTTTTTAAAAACTAGGCATTTAAAAAATTTTACACTAAGAGCACATATTTGTTTAAATGTAAGGCAATTTCACCTCTTTAATGATGATAAATTGCTTATATAAAGAACAAAAGTTGTTTGTTTCCCAAGGGGTATAAAAGACATGTGATATATGGCATTAGTAGGTTATACGATTTGTTTAGTTTAGGGGGCTGTTGCGAATACTTCACCGTACGTTTCTAGTGTGAAAAATGAATAATAGTCATTATTGATGGTTAAATAAACAATGTCAGCATATTTTGGTAATCTAAAGTTAGAGAAAGAATAGCGATCATCACAAGTCATTTTAACCATTTGTTACTAAGTTTGTAATTTGTAACCATTAATTCTAAGCGTAGTTGGGAGCAAACTGGTTGAGTTTGTCTTGATCAGTGTTTTTCATCGATAAGACAACAAATTTGAATGGGAAATATTATTATCATTGTTCCTGATTTTCTGTCGTATACTATAATTTCCAGAATTGTTTATAAGCATTGTAGCGAACCTTTTATCAATTCTAAAAAATTACAATAGGTGAAACAAGGGAGCTCGTGTAAATTAAATCATTTAATGGCGGGTGTAAACAGTACAACATTTTCCACTTAGCCTAGAGCACATTGGCTCTGCCTACTCTTTACATTTTAATAAAGTCTACTCTGATAGGTGTAGACCTTCCAGTCTTATTAAATGCGCATTATCTAACAACTAAATTCCACCAAGTTATATTCAAATAAATTGTAATAATATCATTTATCTTACTTTGCCACTTGGTTACATATTTCACACTATTAAACCTACTTTGTGTATCCAAACAAGTTTTAAATTTAAATTTGACCTCTCCTCGAAGAAAAAAGACTCAACATTTGACATGAATATGCCGGGATGAGATAAAAATTTGCATACAATTCTGATCTGATTATTTTGTATTTGGTAGAATTCGTTCTCATTAACTGAGTCAGGATAAAGTAACATGTTAACACAACTACCACATGTGCTCTTGGCCGTGCTACGGCTAATGCAGCACATTGGTTCTGGCCCCATCGAATGGTGCAGATGCTCCTTTCTTTGCAAGAGCATCCGCCATCTCATTTCCTGGAATGCCACGGTGTCCTGGCACCCATCTCAATTCCACCATATTTAATGTGAAAAGTCTGGCTAGTGTTGAGAGGCAGTTTGGATCAGTTTGGATGTGACGACAAAGAGGATAATTAACAGGAGTTTTTGAGTAATATAAAATAATAAATCAGATCCCTAATGATAAACTTCCACACATTTTCAAAAAATAAAATTTTACTACAGCGGTACGAAGCAGTCTCAGTAATCCAAACACTAGGGACTGGTTTGATTAACAAACAACATAATAATTTTCCTTTATGAAATTGAATCTTCCTTATTCATCTAAGATATTTTATTTTTTAACATGCTTCATTACGGTTTGATGAAATTTATTTTATAGTAAACGGTCAAGAAACCAGTACAGCAGCGGAATTTAAATCTATGTAAAATATGCAATACAATGTTTATTGAATACTATGTTTTTGTTTCATAATGTGTTTTAAATTTGCATTTTGTAAAAAAAAACTACTTATCTGGGGAAAAAACTGTTATTTTGGGCCCATTAACATTTGTGTGTGAGTTTGTCCTCACAATATTGTTTTTACATAAATGTCTACTAAATGAATAATAATTGTAAATACAATAAATAATTGTAATAACATAAATACAAACAATGATTATATAGTGTTTTCGTACAAATAAATATTGATTTTGGATTTCTTAAATCAATAAATGATCTCCTGCTTATAAAATGTTTTAAAAAATTTGTTGGGTTTATTGGAAAGCAGATATAAATTGAACTAACGTTATTCTAAACGGTAATATTACTTTTAAAATGTCATAAGTCCACACATTTAATCACTAATTTGTTCAAATAATTATCTTTCATATTTAAAACAATTATAAGTTCATTCATACTTAGTTCAAAATAATCAGAACAATCGTATAATATAACATGTATTAATTAAAATGTGTGTAATGTTTTCATATGTGGGCTATAAGTATAAATAACTCAAATTTTGTCTTAAAATAAATATAAATAATCTGTACACAACCTCACATCCATATAAAAACAAAAATATTGTGCCTAAATCAATGTATATAATTTACTTAATCAACACTGCGCTTGTTATTATTGATCTGTAAAGATAAAATAAGAAATAGAGAAAAACATACATCTTAGGCATTTACTGGTACTAACGTTAAAGTGATGTTGACATTCATTGTTAGATTTAAGTATTTTTATTGTAATTAGTATTTACTATAAAAATTTCTTATTGAACAATGGTAAATAGTATTGTAATTTCTTGCAACTACAAGACATCATTTTGTATTCAAAAATTTTTGTCACTCATTTTTGGAACACACAATAAAATGATTTTTACTCAATTGCTAAACAGTAGTTTTTATATTCTGTTACAAAAAAACCTTGTCCACTCAACATTTCATTATTTTATTTTAAAACTAAATTCAAATGTTTGACTTTTATTCCAATTTTAGTAGTTATGTATTCACTAATCTGCAAAAAAAAGTTATTCAAGGTCAAAGGTCAAAAAAATGGTTTTTCAGATTTTGTATCATAAAAATGGATTAAACAAAAGTTATAGATCATGAAATTATCTACAGAAATTGTTCTCATACTTTATTTTTAAGAATCACCATTCCTGAGGTGTTGCGATTCTAAAAGTTGAAGTAGTCGTATTTTAAATAATATGCACACATTTCCACACATTGAAAATGATTTAAATTGCACAAATTATTGTTGGTTTCGGGAAGATGTTATTCTGACTGTTAATCTTCAAATGCCACTTCAATAGTTATATCTTCTTCACTTTCTTCTTCTTCTTGTTCTTCTAGCTGGATATTTGCAATTGCATAAGATGGTGTTGAGAAGTCTTTCCGGAGCAGGTGGGAGTAAAGTTTGAATTGGCTCCAAAGTATTATCTACTAATTTCCAACCCCAGTCTTCTAGGTCCAGTTGATTGCCTAGACATACTTGATCTTGATAGTATACTCATCATATGTGTTGATTAGGAGATTTAAATCATTTTCAATGTGTGCATATTATGTGAAATACTACTTCAACTTTTAGAATCGCAATATCTCAGGAATGGTGATTCTTAAAAAAAAGTATGAGAACAATTTGATTAGATAATTGCATGATCTATAACTTTTTTCTGATTTATTTGTACGATAAAACTTACCGTTTACCAGAAAAATCTGTAAAACCATTTTTTTTACCTTTGACCTTGAATAACTTTTTTTTGCAGATGTGGGATCGATGAAGATTTTAGTATTTTATTTTTAATAATGTCCCCAAGTTCGTACCAATTTTCAGCTCTATGCGAATTGTTGTAAATTGAGATGTCTACTTTGACCGGACTATCCAGTTTTATTCCTCTCTTGCAGAGTCGTATATCCCTCCATTTGATCTTATTCTCAATTATATGTAACACATTCTCATTAGCAGCTGGCATGATGCACGCTTCTGATCCGTAAGTCACAGCAAGTCTAATAGAGTTGTTGTCCATCAGTTTGATTTATAAATTCCAAGTAAATAAGAATAATGTTGAATTCCAATTCAACAATATATTTTTACATTGGGGCTGTTGCACAATAATTTGCCAACTAGAACATTTCTTGGCATTTAATGGCTACATATACTCAACATCAATGTACCCTAAGAGACTCAAAAACCAGCATTTCACTTTCTTCCTATCTCAACTTTGGCTTGGGACCGGTTATGGCGGAGTTCCTACATAATTTTTTAATTACTTAAACTATGTTTTTTCTTCAAGAAAAAAATTCAAGAAGAAATTGCTTCCGCATTTCACTTCAAACAGCAGCTGACGGTAAGATGTTACTTGACACAATCTCGCACCTGGAGGTGGATGCCTTGAGAGTTTGAACCGTGTCTTCACGACTGTAAGCAATAGCTTGTTTTAGTGCAGCTATCTTTTCACATACGTTTTTGAAGTGAAAGAATATTAATGTAACATAATATCATAGTTTGATCTCAAATTATTAGGTTTAGTAAAAACAATATAGGTAAATAATTCAGCTGACAAATTGTGAAAGTAATATGTTTAACTAAAATGGTACCAAATTCAAACCTTTACATCATAAATCATAATGGCCGTCACATTCTCCTTGGAATTACAGTAAGATCTCGATAATCCGCACCACCGGATCCCCGAGCGTGCCGGATTATCGAGGTCTTACTGTAATTCCAAGGAGAATGTGACGGCCATTGTGACTTATGATGTATACCAACCAAACCCCGTATTGGGAGTATTTTCAATACACAGAGCATTGCGTGCTACGTACGCCAACCAACATATTGGGAGTATTTTCAATACAAAATACATTGCGTGTTTCGCACGCCAACCCCCATATTGGGAGTATTTTCAATATACAATGCATTGCGTTCTTAGCACGCTAATTTTAAATTTATGTGCTATGGACACACATGTGCGTCCGCTCTAAAATATTAGTGATCATTACGTAGAAAATAAAGTAATTTCTACTAATTTAGACTATAAATATGAAAAATAAAAGGCCAGCTCCTAGCATATAAAATACGAAATTTGCAGTGAACGTGATAAAGAGTACTCTCCCCTCCTTCGGAAAAAGGAGTCCGGTGATAATTTAGACCTCCCCAAGAGAACTTTTAAAATTTGGGAAGCCAATTTGGCTGTTCAGTTGAAATATTAACCCACACAGCATCGAGTCTGTATCTTTACACCGTCAGTGAATACACAAAGACCTATAACACTCCTAGAGGCCGCACCAAGTAGTGACCCATCAGGTCATGCTTGAACTCTTGTAAAAAATAAAATAAGTATATGTAAAATCAAACGAAACATAACATTTAAAACATATTTTAGTGCTAATCTCTTTAAAGAAAAATACCTGACTATAATTCATAATATACATATTTTCCTTTCCCTGGGAGTTAGAGGGGGTCCGTGGCACTCTTCTGCCCATAGGTATGGGTGCCCATGTATCTCGGGAACTAACAGAGATACAATTTCAAAATACTCACGATAAAGAATATAATAAACTTTTCAAAAATTAAACATGTTAAGTCAAAGTGTAGTTATGAACAATTAGTGATTTTAGAAGAATTCAAAAGCTGATTTTATGTTCAGACCTGCCACGCACCCCTCCCTGGCGGTCTACCTTTTTTGCCTGCACTGCTGTTTGTTTTTTAAAATTTATTAACTGACTGTTTGGAACTTGCGCCACTTGCCCACGCTTTTGCGTGTTGCACAACCCCTCTAACCTTTTAAATTTAATTTAATTTAATTTCAATAAATTTCCCTACAGAAATTCTATTGAATATAATTTTACAAACTATTTGCCCTGTATACTGATTGTGAGGTACTGGTGGTGACAAGAATAGGAAATATGCTAACTTTCCTGTTCCTTAAACTTGATTATTTAATTTATACACTTTGTTTTGTATGCTAGCTCTAGTCTGATCTCAATCTGCAGTCGCTCCTTTTGGAGCTAAATTGTTACATTCCAGAATTAGGTTCACCTTATTAATTATACTTATTCTAGAGCACTGGGTGAATTCAGGTATGATTTCACTAAATTTTATAAATAAAAGAATATGATATGTTCAAATAAATTTTTATTTTAAAACAAAATGTAATTACTTTTGCAATGGCGTATTTTTAAACAAAACAATATGAAATGAATGTGAAACAATTTAAATATATATATCAACGATTTTTACCATTGTGAGATTTGAATATTTACCTATTGACTCTAATATATTTACTTTCCCCTGAATTTACTTTTATTGAAATTTTTTAATTTATACTAATTTTAAAATGGGATTTTTCCTAACAAAATAAACTTGATTATCTGTTCCTTACAGATATCAAATGATTTTCTTCCTTCCTTCCAGGTGGTTGTCTTTAGTACGATGTAATGGTTGATCCTCTCCTTCCCTGTTGTCCTTCTTTGGGAGAAGTGCCCGTCTTCTTTGAAGTATTCTTCTTTCTTGTATTGTTGAACGGTTTATTACGGCCCGCAACGATTTACCGGATTTCGTTATAGATTATCAACCGATTGTGCTTCAGCAACAAGACGTGGTTTCTTGGTGAATCCTTAGACGCAACTGATGCGAGTTCTCTTGAACACCAACCCTCTCTAGGTTTCTTTGGTGAAAAGAATTACACTTGTCATAATTTTGAACAACTTGGTTCCTCGGGTTTATTATTATGTTTTTCTTTTCCATAATATTCTTTGAATTATT
>JAGFPH010000755.1:369174-396471 GCA_018207615.1 Philaenus spumarius | reverse complement strand
ACTGAATCTCTAGGAATCTATGTATTGACTTGACAAGCATGGGAAGAGCATTTGTGTGGTGGGGAGCGCGGTAGTTTGCATAGGCGCTTTCTGTACTTAACACAGAACATAAAATCCTTCTGATAGTATTTTCAATGCCTTCTAAATAGTAAAGCGAACTGATAAAATCAATTAATTTATGCTAACGCATTTAGTTCAACGATGCGGTAATACATTTAAATGTACCAATTTAAAATGTGGCCGGTAAAATCGAGTTTGAATTCGTTGCGATGAATTCCTGTAATCAGTCTACTATTATAATTAGTTTGGCGGGAACGACAAAGGGTCTGCAATTCGTTTTCAGTGTGTATTTCCTAGAACATATATTTCAATTAAGTTATTCGCTTCGTTATGCCTATAATATCATTGTATTGCGTTCACAGATGGGAATAAATGTTTCAATCAAACAATTGTAGTTCAATCAAAAGCTGCATATTTTGATAAATTTCGTTTTGTGGTTAGTACGAATAATTTAGTTTTATAGTTAAACTTTTGTGATATTATTACTGTATATACAGGGTAGAGGTTCCAGTTAAAATAACAGTCTTATGCGCGTTGGACACGCGGTTGGAAACAGTGGTCATAGCCGTTTCAAATTTACAAAACTAACTATATCCATCTAAGTTGATTATAACTAGATAGTAGGTGGTTATAACTCTAACCTCAGAATTATAATTTTTAATTATGTTTTGTATCACAAATGACGGTTACAGCAAGGTTGTGTTTTATATAAATATACGCAGGTTTAGCAATTTTTACTGAAATAATTTAACAATTTAAAAAATTTGGATAAACATGAGATTTTAATAATTGTATTTTGTAAAAAAATGGAACTTAAAAAAATTTATGAGTATTTACAAATATAGAAGTCCTGTTCGACTGACGTTAAATAAAATCTTTAATTTCTATTCACTTAAATAGGCATAGAATTAGTGTAATTTAATTAATTTTAAGATAAAACATGTTTTGTGTAAAAAATAATATACTAATTCAGTCAAGAAGCACTGTAAAATACTTGTATATTTTTTTACAGAAAAACGATACTTTGGCTTTTATGATCTAATTAAACTTAAAAATCAATTTGACAGTAAATGGTACCCCGGTACATAGTAGGTCCTCCTCTATTGTTGCTCATCTGTTCTTCTTCGCATTCTCTAAATGCTGTTCGAGAAGCTTCTGGAAGTCTGCAAAGTTGTTCACACGTTACTTATCTTGAGTGACACTTGGATTGAGGAGGATGGTCAATGAGATTGAGGTCCGGAGGTAGTGCTGGCTAACGCAAAACTCCAGTTCTCTGCCAATCAAGCTAGTGTACAACCGTAGCGCAATGAAAGGAGTGGTGTTGTAATCTTAAGATGAAAATGAGGAAATACAGTACCAGCATAAAGACGAAACCACTGCACTGGTTCAAATTATTTTTCTAGGTTCCTTACCATATTTTTATGATTCCTTAGAGAAACTCAGGTCAGTTCTTTCACCAACGCTGATGCCCGTCTGTTCCACAATATTATAGTAAGGTAGTACCTCCTGAGAAGCATTAACCCTGTCTATGTTTTCTGATAGCCTCCAAACTCTTAAATTTATGAAAAGGGTAGCCCCAAAGTCAGACCATCTCTGAATAGCAAATTACACCGTTCTTCCAAATACCAATCAAAGTCCTGTTCAGCCCATGTCACCTATTTTTATGAAGCAAAGCAGTCTAATTTTACTTTTAGATTAAAAGCTCACTTTATCTAGAAGCAATCTGAAGGTTTCAGTATGAACAATTACTTTATTTTTTATGTATTTATTTATTTTTTAGCTGGATCCCTCACACGAGCGTAGTGATGGTAGGCTGACGCCGCACTTGTTGTACTATGTCATTTTCCTGATCTGCGTCCGTCCAGATCTAGGTGCTGTTATGAAGTGCTGCTAGTATTAAGCCTTCTTCACAATATTCTGGCAACGTAAAGTAGAGTGGAGACGTGTCGAAAGACTCAGTAATTTCGCATACCTTCTCCAGCATGCCTACGGCTCTATTCATTCCATCTAAGGAGAAGTGTTGACGCTTCATGGGAGAAAACAAGACAAAATACCAAACAATTAATGTTTATTAAATGACTTGCGCGCACAAAAAACTATTGAGACTGGTTTTTGATATCATACATACCATCAACTGTTTATCATTGAGATAAAGCTATAGTAAAAAAGTAGGAATTAACGACATATTAAAGACTATTGCATCTGATACAGAGTTTACATTTCGAAAGTCTAACATTACTAGTGAAGGAAAAATTGTTATTTGTACATGTTCAAAAGTAAAATAACTCTCAAATTTAAAAACATCCCATAACTTTTTATTTCACAAGCCTATGTAAATAAATACATTGTGGCGAAACAGTTAAAGATAAACAATTTTACAAACCAACAAAGTGTGGTAAAAATAAAATCTAAAGGGGAAGCAATACTTAATTCGATATATTTATTCGAGTGGTATTACACACCGTTAACCTTAGCTGTTAGGCTGTTTGATGTGATCTCGAAATTCATAAATATTCTCACTATAATAATTTACAAGCCCTCATGACCTTTGTCCAACTATATCTATATCTAGATCTCAAAAACTACATATAATTTGTCCGGAAGATGTTTCTTAACGAAAAAAGATGCCCGAATATATATTTGTTTTGATTGGCTTTTGTAGTTTACTGGAAGCCAAAAACTTGTTTTCAGTATAACATGGGTGTATAAAATAACTAGTTTTAAAAAGACGTGTTTCTATTTTATGTAGTACAAATTATATTCAAAGAAACAGGTGCCAACAATAAAATCCCATTCAAGCATATAACAGGTGATAACATCAATCAGCTTTAACATTTGTGTTTCAACTAAGATATTTTACAACGACGTTTGCAAAACGATAAGTACAAATGGCAGTACATAAAACACCCTATTGCTGTCCATTGTGTAAGAGCAGCGTCTCTTTTCACTTTTTCGTGCAGTTGCGCAAAACGCGTGCATAAAAGGATCTCAAGGTATAAATAAAATGTCAGTATGTGTAAGTGTACGTAAAAAGTCTGTATTCAGATTTTTATATACATATCCAAGCATAAACTGTATAATTTAGTAAAAATATTAACTCCTATTAGGCCTGTAACTGTATTATAGCATGGTGCAGATGAAGTAAATAGTGATATTTTTAACTAAAGAAAGCTCTATAGCACTTAGAAGGAAGTTTAAGGTCTTAAATTAAAGGTAGAGATTTAAGCAAACACTTTTACATTTAATGGATATTAGAAATGTTGTCCAGCTTCCCGTTATACACATTTTTTATTGAAAAAACTAACTACCCCTCTCCCCAAGTCACGAAGGAGGTAGTTTAAGGTCTCAAAATAAAAAGCTCCTTTGTACCAAATTTCTAGCATGTCTTTTAAATTTTCTAAATGTGAAAAAATGTATTTTCTTAAGCTACAACTTTCTCATTTAATGTATGCCAAAAAATTTCTCCGTTTTACCACTACAGTAAAAAAAAAAAACAGTTTTTGCCCTCTTTCACCCCCCACCCTCTCCAAGGTGGAAATTCGTTGACTACAATGTATATGATCAATGGAACCTCTGGGCAAAAGATCTGACCTGGGTGGTGTATTAATTCCAATGCAAATATTATATTACCTATACTACAATGGTTTCTGGGACAAATACTAGAATTTGAATAAAACAAGTATAAAACACTATTTGAACATACAACAAAAAACACACAACACAATTATGAAGTTTAAAAATATTTGTGTCTGGTGTCTGATTTGAGCCATGCGTTCTACTGAAATGTACTTAGTTTTCACGGATTTATTATCAAATTATTTTTAGCAAAATACTGTCCAGTGGCATCAACTCGTGCAGAAGCACTTTGCTTCTCTTTGTGATGGAAAAACCACTGAGAAAAAATAGTCTATTGGAAGATTTGGAGTATCAGTAAACAGCTGATTATCATACTGACAGAATATCTTCAATCAGCTGAGCTTAGCATTAAAAAAATAGCATTTGTTGTAAATATTTATATGCCTTAATTACATAACTTTATTTTATATAATTTCTTTATTTTCCATCAACTTGAGTCCAGACATTTTAGATTGATATAAAGGGCGATGATTTTGAAACTTGATAGTTGATAGGCAAAAAGACATATGCAAAGTCAAATCTCTGAACAGTTAATCACCTTTAAAGAAAACTTATTTACAAAACGCAAAACCCGTTCTCATCTCTCTCTTTAGTTATGATATATAAAATTAAAACCCTTTAAAGCCTTTTAAATAAAAATCGGACCAACAATTAGCTATCTACAATAAAACAAGTACTTTTACAGCCGGGTTTTCTGAATATTAGAATCGGTATTTAACGACTTAGTTAAATGACTACACTCGGCTAAACTGTTTTGAACACTGTCAATATGAAAATTCATTGAACATATATAAATACGTTATTTTCTTGTCATAATAATTTATTTCAAACTTAAAGATTGTAATCTATATAATTGATTGAAAAATCAATATTTAGTAAATTCTGGCCAACCACGTTTCGTCAGTGACGGCATTGACTTGACTGCTTTACACAGACTATTTAGTCGGCAATGTCAATCAAATTTTGTAGAAAGTTTTAAATATTTTGTTTTGATAAAATAAAACTTGAACACACAATCTCACAACTAATACATCTAACTTGAACGCGTTTTAACTACTATCTTCAGTGATGCACGAGCTACAACAGTAATCTAACTTTAACTAGCCTATAATAACTTATCCATTTATTGTCTAGAATCCCGAAACTACAAATAATGTTTCTTCGACATCGGTTAAGTCTGTTGTTAAAAATGGGTTTTTTATTCCGATGAATTTCCCTGCATAAGGTCTAAGAAGATTGTTTGAAAGCCCAAAACCTTCGTCGCCAACAAAAACAAAAGGCAGAGGCTTTAAATGACACCCGTTGGTAAGGAAATGATTAGTGTCTCATCTTTAAGTTTTTTGAATAAGGTACTATCTTTGAATGTTGTGGAATCTGAAGAAGACCCGTATCCACCTACATCAATATAGGTGAACTTTTACAATGCATCAAGCATCAGCAAGCAAGCACAAGAAGCGAAAAGCAGTTTTTATAATTAATTGTAATACCTGGATCCACTTCTTACAGGTTTTACAATTTTTATATGCTTGCCATCAGTGGCTCTAAAGCAATTAAGAAATTTAGCTTTTTCCAAAAAACTGGAAAACGTTTCGAGCCACATGTTGTTTCCCGATCTGAACACATTAGAAAAAGTACATATTAACGTAATATTTAATCGTTGTTATCCATTTTTATTCTCATAAACAGTACCAGAAACTGGCACATACTTTCTCACAAACATATTATTTAAATTACAGTATTAACACGTTCACTGCTAAGGACGCACATGTGAGCTTGACACTGAACACTATGAAAAGCGGCCGACGCACTGTGAATTGCACGCCAACCCCAGTATTAGGAGTATTTTCAATACACAATGCATTGCGCGCTTCGCACACCAACCCCCGTATTTGCAGTATTTTCAATACACAATGCATTGCGTGCTTCGCACGCCAACCCCGGTATGTAACTCCAACTGTGACTTCATAATTGTATTAAAGAAAGTAGGAGAGGGGATAGTACATTAAAGTAGAAGAGTAACTAATAAATATTATTATTATTCGCTAAAAAGAAAAGTATTCGCTCGATTTTGAACAAATTTGCACCAAACATGTCAATTAGACCTGAGATGCACTAAAAAAGGTTTTCAAAAATTTTGAAAAACAACCACCTTTTTTGCCAAAAAAACCCAAATAAGTTATTATTATTATTAGCTAAACCAGAATTTTTTGAAAGATGCTGTTTTTTGCTTACGGTAACGTTAACGGCTACAAATAATCGAAATTTTATCAAAATCGTTAGACCCGTTTTTTTTTTATAAAAACATAATAACAGATTTTTTTGGGGCTTTTTGGCTAAAAAGAGGGTTGTTTTTCAAAAAATTTCAAAATCTTTTTTTCGTGCATCTATACAGGCCTAATTGACATGTTTGGTGCAAATTTGTTTGAAATCGATCGAATAGTTTTCTCTCTAGCTTTGTATACAAACAGACATGCAGACAGACATACAGACAGACATACAGGCAGACATTTCGTAAAAACCACTTTTGGACTCAGGGGTCCCAAAACGGATATTTCCACAAAAATCTCAACATCGATTTTTTTGCGCTCACTATACATTCTTTATACTATAGTTTAGTGAGAAAGTAAAAATATAATACATTTAATAAAAATCGGGTGGTTTCTAAATAATGAAAAATTTCCGGTTTAGAATTTGTATTAGATTAGCAGTTGCCCTCACGTTCACACGGTATTATCCGATAAGTATTGAGTCTAAATATTGTATATTATAATTAAAAACAAGATTTTAGATCCAATTTCCCTCACTGCATTACCCCTGAACCAAATTTGATCAAAACTAGTTAGAGTAGACAACTTTTTTCCTCTCTTTTACGGTTCTGCGCGGGCTCCGGTAGTAGCACCCTGAGGATTTTTATCCTATTTTAACCATATTTTTTTAATTTTTCTTTGGTGTTTGATTAAAGGTAGCCACATTGGACTTATTTCTGCACTAGTTTTTTTGATAGGATTGTTCACTCAAAGTAGGACGCTATATTGAATATGTGCAGCGCGAGATTTTGTCTGACTCTATTATTTCAAAGGCAAGAGTAATAATCACAGAAATAATAACAATATTGAAATTAATTTGTCTGGCACTTTTTCATAGTGCTACCCTTCCTACGTTAATCGTGATCAAATCGATACATAACACATTAAACACACCCAGCACTTTATGCTCTACAAAGAAATAAGTGTTAGTGTACCAAAGTAAGATAAACTCCCACACCTAGTAGTATATGCAGGTATCATGGCGTCACCCAATGTAGGCCATACTGTATTATCTAACGCTAACGTAAATGATATGTTGCAGTACAAATATACCACGTTTTGGCAATAAACATTTCCAGCTGGAGACATTATTTGCATATCGTGATTGTAAAGGGAGTAGTGGACATGTTTAGTTTCATGAAAATCGAATTGTTCATTCATACTATAAACGCACCAAGTTAATAATAATAGTCATAATTGATGAACAAGAATAATTGTTATTACTATGGAAAACCGTACGTGCTTCCTTCTTTTACAATTTAATATTATACCTAATTTTGCTTTACCATTTTATTTTAAAACTGGTATATTGTTAATCATAACTAAATTAAGATAGTAAATAAGTTTAAAAGTACAAACTATTAAGAGCATGACATAACAGAAGTTATAATAAATGTTAGAAAGAACCAAAGCTTTAAAGAAATTGTATCGCTAATAATTTAAGTAGGTCCAACCGGACAGATATAAACTGAATTTGTAGGAAATAATTCAGTGTATCATAAATTTCAGATTTTTCAATATAAGTGTTAGTGTTTTGGTTTTGAGCACTACCTCCCCCCCCTCTCCAAATTTGATAGAAACTAGTTAAAGTATATAACTTATTGCGCGTGCGTGCTCTGGTAATGATACAAGCTTAAGGATGTTTATCGTATTTTATAATTTCATCCTTTTTTAAAGGTGGTGATTTAATTTTTTTATTTTTAGATGTTGTTTAATTAAAGGTAGCCTCATTGGCTTTATTTTTACCTCAGATTTCCTGATAATTATTGTTCACTGAAATGTATGTAGGCCTACGTTGCGATATTGAATATGCGCAGGCGTCAGATTTTGTGGACTATGATGTCACAGGCAAGAGTAATCATTACAGAAGGAATAATGATATTGACAATTACATTATAACGTTTGTTGATTTTGAATAGTTAAAACAAATTTTCTGAGTTATCAATTCATACTGCAAATTTATTAATTCTTTTTCCTCTTATTTAATTGCATTTAATGCTGTCGTAATTTATAAAATCATTATTTCATTATTACATGTAGTGGTATGTTGTTCAATATTTTAAAGCATTTGTTGAAACATAAACGTAATCCAACTATATAAATTTAGGGGATAGTTAAAACAATGTTAACATCATAAAAATACTTTTTATAAATATTTAGGACGGTTTGTAAATGGTTTTGGCCTACCTAGAACACAATTATAATATGCATAGTAATCTGATTGTTCTAACCGTTTTGAACCTATTACAGGTACAACCTAATAATTCCTATCCGAATTGATATGTTGCAAACTGTGGGCGAAAGTATCAAATGCTATTTTGGTCGGTAAGAAATAATGAATATATTTCCAATAAAAAATACCAACCACTCAGAGCCTAGGGGTTCAATACGGTGTCCGACTTTTGACGGTTCAATTACTTATAACAAGATGAAACTCATTTCCTCGGGCTACAATGACGACTTGATAAACAAATTTGATTTGTTGCACGGAACGTGATATATTTACTGCAAACAAAGGATTGGTAATCTGAATTTAGCGGGCTTTAATATGAATTATGGACTACATGTTCCCCGACAGATTAAGTAGATCATTCTAAGTAAAAGAGAGTGTCGTGTAGTTTTTGGTGAACTTACGACAGTTTCTTCTACTTAAAAATAATAATTTTCATTTTCACGTAAAAGTCCAACAGAATTCAATATTCGAACTAAATTATTAAATGTAAAAAATGACTAATTAATACCTTTTGTTAGGATTATGTAGATTTCATTTTGCCTTAACTTTAATTAATTAATTAAATTCAATAGTACTCATTAAAAATGAAAGCAGATTTTAAAATGTTTACAATAAATGAATTTAATGTTATAATAAAACCTACTATGGTTGCCTAAAGACTACAAATTATATTTATACATTAAAATGGTACGTAGTTTTACATACGTATTTGTAAAACTATAACGAGCGGGCTTAACTTAAGTAGAGGGAAAAGTTGGGTTTTACCTCAGGTGGATCCAAGGGTCACCCCAACCCCAAAATTTGCCCCAAAAATTCCTCCTACCACTCCCTGTTCCCGCTCCGACCATAAAATTCCACCCACCGCCGCCCACATACCACCCCTTGTTCCCGCCCCAGGCTAGAAAATTCCCCTCACCACCCCCGGATCCCTCTTCAAAACTCTCCTACCACCCCCTGTTTCCAGTCCGAGGTCCCAGGTCCAAAAATTCATCCATCCACCCCGAAAATTTCACCCACCACCCCTTTATTCCCGGATCACTCTGCAAAAAATTCCACCCACCACCCAATTATTCCCGGGTCACCCCTCATCCCAAAAATTCATCCCAATCTCCCCAAAAACTTTGACTAAAAATAAATTCCATCCCCACCTTCTTTAAACCTAACCCAAGGTTACCCTCTCTCCTATAAACCTAAGGCTAAAATCAACTCTCTCTTTTAACGTAGGTGGATCCATGACTAAAAATAATTCGCCCACTCCCCCCATATAAACCTAAGGATGAACACAACTTTCTTTATATTGTGATTAATAATTTAAATATATATTATGTGAATTCAACATTGTAAGTGAACTGTTGAAAATTTAAAAACACTTTTTAAAGTTGAACAAGGAAACTAATATTCTTTGGTTAAGGAAACATTCTTCGAAATATTTTAAAACAGTTTCTTCAAAAGTAATATTAAATAAATAGTATACACAATCTTGACGGGAAAGCATAGTCAATCCCGATTTAAAGTAACCATATGAACTAGAAATATTTAAACTAAACTAATGGGAAACCAACCCCATCCGTCAAACAACGTTTTCTTAATTGCGTTTCGTAAACTATACTCCCTTCTCTATAAACCTAAAGTTCAAATACAACTATCTTTTATTTTTTTGTTACCGCAGAGTGACCCTTCCCAGACACCCTACACATAAAACATTCCTCAAATTACCCCATTCCTCTCACCAACCCCAGATTTTGAACCCTTACAAAAAAAAAAACTGTTGTCTCAAATTTATTTACATTTTTGATAACTTAAGGGTGAACACAACTTCCTTTATATTAAGATTACCGATTTAAATATTATTATGTGAATTCAACACTATAATTGAACAGTTGGCAATTTAAACACACTTTTTTTAGCTAAGCAAAGAAATTATTATTCTTTGGTTAAGGTAAATTTTTTGAAATATTTAAAACAGTTTTTTTTTCAAAAGTAATAACATACACAAATCTTGACGGGTAAGAATAGTTGGTAGGCATACCGTTTTAAAAGTAGCCATAGGAACTTAGTAATATTTAAACTAAACTAAAAGGAAACTAACCTATAACTTATATCGTATGTTTTAAAATTTAGAATTTTTAATAAAATGTAGGGTTTTAGTTTCAAAATTACTTTTAGATACTACGAACGAACAATAAAGAAGAAATAAAATAAGAATGTATTCAGGAATTTATGAACTCGAGATAATAATAACTTAATATTATACATTTTTGTGAAGAGGGATTTTTGGTTCTCTATAGTATATTTTACTACGATCTTTAAAAACAATAGCTATTTCGTTCAAATTATAATATTGCGTAAGTAATACAATAATTATTAAAATTATATAAATGGTGTATTTTATTCTCCAATTAGTTTAAATTGTATTGTTTTATACATATTTCCAGTTTTGAACCTATGTTATTTCATCAAAACTGTTAGTCGTAACTTTTTAAATATAATCGAACGAGAAAACACAATTTGTAATAATTATTCTATTGTAATAAAAATTCTATATAACATTGAGTTTAAAAAATTTGTCCTTATACGTTTAAAACATATTATATGTTATTTTTTTCAAAAAAGTTTTACCAGATATGAACTCAACTAATCATACACTTTTTTATAAAATATATATACCAAAAAAATCAAAAACATTTATATCAATATCTTATTTACCTTCTTCTTAACCATCCGAATAAAAAAAAATTTAAACGGAATCAAAAGTTGTGATCTATTCACATTTTCTACTCCAATATGTAACTTGCAGTTTCGTATGAATTTTAAAAATCAAATAGTGTTTTCATTATACAGCTTTAGCTAAATTGATCTCCACTTCACTTTTTCTTTATATTTTTTATTAATTAGACATTGACATAATAAGCTGGAACTTGTAACTTATTTTTTAAAAGGCACACCGATCTCTACCAAAATAATCAATAGAAACAGGAAACTGAGTAAGACATTACAGGGAACAAACTAATTCTATCGAAAAGCCTTAGGCACATTAGAAAGGTGGTACAGAATTAACCGACCTTAGCCAACCTTGAAATAATTACACAACGGTTTTATGTTAAACATCGTGAATTAATTTATAAAATATATAGAATGTTGTTAGAATATTCTGACTAAAAACATGATTTAAAGTTAAACAAGGAATCTAATATTCTTTCGTTAAGGAACCATTTTTTCGAAATATTTCAAAAAGTCTTTTCAAAAGTAACACTCAGTAAATAATACGCACTGGATTTTGGTTCTCTATAGTATATTAAATCTTTGAAAACAATAGTTATTTTGTTCAAATTATAATCATACGGTATTCAAAATAAAGTATTAAAATTATACAAATAGTATAAATTTAGATTTTTTTAATTTCCAACTTGTTTAAAATATATTTGAGATATATAACCTAATTACACCAAAATAAAATAAAATATTTGTAAATCATAACTTTTTAAATATCATCGAAACTCTGCTTACGAAAAAAAAACACAATTTGTAAAAAGTGTTTATAAAAATTTCTATATAACCATTGAGTTTAAAATATTGTTTAGTCTCATACTTTGTAATAGTAATAATTTTATAATATTTACATAACAGTTAATTTTCAAAAATGTTTTACCGAATATTTATTTAACATCAAACAATAGAAATAGTGAATTTTTAATTTCCAAGTTGTTTAAAATACATTTGAGTTATAAAACCTAATTGCACAAAATTAAAATCAAATATTTGTAAGTAGAATAACTTTTTTAAATATCATCGAAATTCTGCTAACAAAAAAAAAACACACATTTATAAAAAAATGTTTATAAAATCATCTATATAACCACTGAGTTTAAAATATTGTTTTGTTTTATATGTAATGGTAACAATTTTTTAATTTTTAAAACGTATCAGTGGTTTTTCTAAAAGGTTTTACCAGATATGTATTCAATTAATCTTACATTTTTTTACAAAAGGCTGTAATCACAGAAAAATTATCCTGTTTGTTTCTTTTTTCTATAAACAAATTATATTTTTATTAATGTGAAAATCTTAAAAATTTTATTATTTTTTCACAGTTTTGATTTTTTTTTTTTTTTTTTGGTGATATATTAGTAATGAATTTAGTTTAATGAAGATTTATATTTTCTAATCTCCAGGATGAATAAAAAATAGACGATTTACCACTGACTTGAAATATATTTACAACCGCTGAAAACCCTAAACTACACTGATGATGGTGTTCAAAACCATCATGAAATAGTCCAATAAAGTTCTCTTAAATATAATTTATCTTTCGTCGAATTTTGAAGAAAACTTTTCGTAAGGGACAAAAGTTGTAAATTACACATTTTTTAAGAGTTTAGTCGGCAAAAGTTTATTGTTTATACTTGATTTATATAATAAATAAGAGCGCATCGACTTATGTTATTTTTGAAACATTAAAGTGCAGTTATATAATTTCTATGTGGTTCACTCAATATTACATTCTTTATTTTCAGAAATCCCAAATAAAATGGACTCTTGGTAAAACAAACGTTCCATATAGCTGTTATCCAACTGCAATATTTAAGACTTTTAATAAGTATTTTGAAATCATACAACAACTATAATAGATTACTGTTCATTAAAGTAGAGGAAATTAGAAATGTTGTGGTTGACTTAGGAAATCTTGCATAAATATGATGCCTATTGTTTGATGGATATCAGTATTATTTGTAGCGTTTGGTGTTTAGTTATTGTAATGAATGTAACAATTGACTTCCAAGGTTTTAAGAATAACTCTAACGAATTTGTAATAAAGGAATTAGCAATAACATCTACAGATAGGAAATATTGTCAGCACTATATTTTCGGACCGCTTTTCGCATTTTATACGTTATAAAACTTCAGGAAAAGAGAATGTAACTGGTTGACTTATAATTATCACGGTTTAAAGTGGGGTGACGATTCAACCAGTTATGAATCGTTGATAAAAGAATTGGAATTTATCTGTGAAAAAATGAATATTATTTACGTCAAGGGAAAAGAAAAATGTGTATTTATTGAAAATATTTTGGAGAAAGGAGTTATAAATTCAGAATATTTACACTGTCCATCTCTTGGACTTTTAAACACGATCGAGACATTTAAACGTTGTTTTTTTCACAATTGTCACACTAAATTGTGTGCGCTCTAAATAATGTTGAAGTATTAAATGATTGGTTTAACAAAAATGTACTCAACAGAAATATTGTAATATATAAAAAATAAAATGTGATACAAATAATAAAGACTTGATTTTAGCTGAAATTATTTATTCAGCTGCGTTCTTATTTATTATATAAATCAAGTATAAACAATTAACTTATGCCGACTAAACTTTTTATAAACAGAATTTTGATGATATTTAGAAAAGTTATTCTACTTACAAATATTTAATTTTAATTTTGGTGCAATTAGGTTTTATTACTCAAATGTATTTTAAACAAATTGGAAATTAAAAATGCACTATTTATATTGTTTGTAGTTGAATATATTCGGTCAAAAATTTTTGAAAATAACTGTTATGTAAATATTATAAAATTATTACTATTACAAAATATGAGACTAAACAATATTTTAAACTCAATGATTATAGGTATAGAAATTTGTATAAACATTTTTATAAACACTTTTTACAAATTGTGTTTTTTCGTAAGCAGAGTTTCGATGATATTTAAAAAGTTATGATTTACAAATATTTGATTTTAATTTTGGTGTAATTAGGTTTTATATCTCAAATATATTTTAAACAAGTTGGAAATTTTTAAAAATTCACCATTTATTCTGTTTGTATCATTTTAATATTTTATTTTTAATACTTTAGTATGATTATAATTCGAACAAAATAACTATTGCTTTCAAAGATCGAATAGACTATAGAGAACCAAAATCCAGTGCAAATTATTTATTGAGTAGTACTTTGGAAAAACTTTTTAAAATATTTCGAAAAATGGTTAATTAACGAGATAATATTAGTTTCCTTGTTTAACTTTAAATCGTGTGTTCAGTCAGAATATTCTAACAACATTCTATATATTTTATAAACTAATTCACGATGTTTAAAATAAACCCTTGTATAATTATTTCAAGGTTGGCTAAGGTCGGCTGATTCTGTACTAAATTTCTAATGTGCCTCAAGGCATTTCGATAGAATTAGATTGTTCCCTGCAATGTCTTACTCACTTTCACTGTTTCTATGGATTATTTTGGTAGAGATCGGTGTGCCTTGTAAAAAATAAGTTACAAGTTCCAGCTTATTTAGTAAATGTCTGATTAATATACCATGTAAAAAAAGTGACGTAGAAATCAATTTAGCTAAAGCTGTATAGTGAAACCACTATTTGATTTTTAAAATTCGTACAAAACTGCAAGTTACATATTGGAGTAGAACATTTGTATAGATCAAAACTTTCGAATCCGTTTAAAATTTAAAAAAAATCGGATGGTTAAGAAGAAGGTTAATAAGATATGAATACAAAAATGTTTTTGATTTTTTTTGCTATATATATTTTATAAAAAAGAGTATGATTGGTTGAGTTCATATCTGGTAAAATATTTTTGAAAAAAATAACATATATGTTTTAAACGTATAAGGACAAAACATATTTTTTAAACTCAATGTTATATATAATTTTTATTAAAATAGAATAGTTACTACAATTTGTGTTTTTTCCTACGATTATATTTAAAAAGTTACGACTGACAGTTTTGATGTAATAACATAGGCTCAAAACTGGAAATATGTATAAAAAATACAATTTAAACTAATTGGAGAATAAAATATACCATTTATATCATTTTAATAATTATTGTATTACTTACGCAAGATTATAATTTGAACAAAATAACTATCGTTTTTTAAGATTGTAGTAAAATAATATACTATAGAGAACCAAAGATCCTTCTTCACAAAAATGTATAAAATTAAGTTATTATTATCCCGAGTTCATAAGTTACTGAATACATTCGTATTTTATTTCTTCTTTATTGTTCGTTCGTAGTATCTAAAAGTAATTTTGAAACTAAACCCCGGCATTTGATTAAAAATAAATTATAACACATGCTATATATAGGTTAGTTTCCTTTTAGTTTAGTTTAAATAATTCTAAGTTCCTATGGCTACTTTTAAAATGGTATGCCTACCAACTATTCTTACCCATCAAGATTTGTGTATGTTATTACTTTTGAAAAAAAACTGTTTTAAATATTTCAAAAAATTTACCTTAACCAAAGAATAATAATTTCCTTACTTAGCTAAAAAAACGTGTTTTTAAATTAACAACTATTCAATTATAGTGTTGAATTCACATAATAATATTTAAATCGGTAATCTTAATATAAAGAAAGTTGTTTTCACCCTTAAGTTATCAAAAATACAAATAAATTTGAGACAAAAGTTTTTTTTGCAAGGATTCAAAATGTATGGTGGTAAGAGGAATGGAGTTATTTGAGTAATGTTTGATGTGTGGGTTATCTGGGAAGGGTCACTCTGCGGTAACAAAAAATAAAGTATAGTTGTATTTCAACTTTAGGTTTATAGAGAAGCTAGTATAGTTTACGAAAATCAATACAGAAAACGTTGTTTGACGGATGGGGTTAGTTTCCCATTAGTTTAGTTTAAATATTTCTAGTTCATGTGGTTACTTTTAAATCGGGACTGACTATTCTTTCCCGTCAAGATTGTGTATAATATTTACTTAATATTATTTTTGAATAAATTGTTTTAAAATATTTCGAAGAATGTGTCCTTAACCAAAGAATATGAGTTTCCTTGTTTAACTTTAAAAAGTGTTTTTAAATTGACAACAGTTGAATTTTTGGGGTGAGGGGTGACCCGGGAATAATCGGGTGGTGGGTGGAATTTTTGGGGGAGTGATCTGGGATAAAAGGGGTGGTGGGTGGAATTTTAGGGTGGAGGGATGAATTTTTGGACCTGGGGCTGAAAAAAGGGGGTGGTAGGAGAGTTTTGAAGGGTGATCCGGCGGTGGCGAGGGGAATTTTCTAGCCTGGGGAGGGAACAAGGTGGTGGTATGTGGGCGGCGGTGGGTGGAATTTTAGGGTCGCGGGCGAGAACAGGGGGTAGTAGGAGAAATTTTGGGGGTAAGGGAGGAATTTTTGGGCCAAATTTTGGGGTGGGGGTGACCCTTGGATCCACCTGAGGTGAAACCCCTCTTTTCCCTCCACTAACGTATTTGTTTACAACTGTGCGAGTAGATAGAGAGCTTGTTGGCGTGAGAAGCACGTAGGATCTCAGATAGTATTTTTTAAAATTCTTCCTGCGAAAATTATATAAAATGTATTTGAAATACATTGGCACAAATAGTTTATACCAGAAAACAACGTAATTGTAGACGGTTGGTGTGATGCTAATATGTCCATAGAGTTTGGATATAAATAGAATTGCTCAAGCCATGCTAATCAATTACTATTCTGTTTACCTTTTGTTTACAAATTACATACAATATGTGACAAGTACAAACAATACACTACAGAACAGATGACGCGTCACGTGGTACGCATGGAGGATTTTATTAAATGTGGTCTAGCTGAATGTGCGAGGTATGAATGGAACCTGCCATTCATATTTATGCATGCAATCGTACAATTACAGGTATATTTTAAATTATTAGCCTTTGTCCTTGATTCATGCCACTTAATACACTAATAAACATATTAAGTGTAACCACAGTCGGTACTTGTTGCATAATAAGGTATAACAATGAAACTTACACAAAACAACAATGTAATTGTTACAGTTGTTTCGCTGCTAAACATCATCAAACAACTAAAACATAAAATGTACAGAACAACTTAAGACTATATCACTAATATCTATACCCATTTACATTATATCACAGTGTTATATCACAATATGCGCCAGTAAATAAGACGAAATATCATTTTTATAACTTCGAAAAACAACCACAACACAAAAAACCGCCTTGATTTCATAAACAAGATTAACAACATCACTTTACAACCCAATTATAAAATAGTGTCCTTCGACATAGTGTATTCAATTCACAAAAAAATAAACAGAAGTCAACACTACTAAACTAAACTTTTAGATATAACGATTATTAAGAAAAATGACAAATTCCTCTAAAATGTTTATAGAAACCCAAAACAACTGTCACCGCCATACACTTTGACCCCATGTTTCAGAAAAGACCTCGTACAACAGTATGATACACAGATTAGTTGTGTATCATTATGATACCTTTAAATAATGATGATTCTATAGAAGAACTTAATACTATTAAATATATAGCCACTGCTAATGGTTTTAGAAGTCACATTATCGATAATTATTAAGCAAAAAACAAAAGAAAATTACAAGACAACTGGTACATAAAAATAAGAAAACCTTCATAGCAAGCGACTAACGCAAATATATTACCAGAAATATAATAAAATATATAAAAAAACTTAATTTTACAACGGCATTTTGAACTCACAACAGTATTAAGAAATTAATCAGCCGTAAACACGACACACCTCTAGAGTTTAAAACAGGAGTTTATAAACTTAAATGTGACGAATGTATAATACTTTCTATGTAGGGCAAACGGGAAGAGCTTTTCGTCAAATGTTAAAAGAGCATCTGCCGACGAAGAATATGAACAAGCATCAATAAGTCAAATTTTTCACGCCACCATTTTGACGAAACCATACCTATACAGATTTTAAAACCAACTTAGAACTACTACATAAATATAAACAGAAACGGGAAATATATTGATGTGATTGAGGAATTTAGGATTTATAAAGCCTTTAATTAAATATGACTTACACAGCTTAGTGAACAATCAACTAAATTTCTCCTAGAATACATTAACCTATATGATACAACTATCAAAATCCAATACATAAATCTGAAATAAACACCGCTGATGAGAGTTGTAGATATTTAAATGTCCTAGGACCCTACAATGTTAAATGTAAGTTTGTCCGCAATTCTGTTGAATTTTAATGCATTAACGATCTCAAGTGAGTGAAAAAACTCCGAAGATGGAGCAGGTGCTCTGAAACGCGTGTTATAACAAGAAAGAAGTCATTGAGCGGAATCTACATAAGGTAACTCATTGTTATTTAAAACAATTAATTGCGACTTAGATACTAAACAAACAAGGCAGCTTATACAGTCAATGCCGTCACGGGCGAAACCTTGGTCGGCAAGATTCAAAAATAAAACTTGTAGGAATTACAAAAAAATGTGTTTGTTTTTTAATTGAATATGGAATTGTACCAAGTACCTTAGGTCATCACTATCAATCGTACGATTCATTTATTTTATTTTATTGCACTACACATGTTTGGATAACATTGAGATGTTGCAGGACAGCAAATAACAGGAACTTTACACTTCACACCGTTATACAGGCATAAATAAATAAATCGTGTCAGTTTACAACATTAATCATGGTATTTTCATGTCAGTTTAATAATTCTACAACTTGTAGCTTTCTAAGAAATAAGTAATTAATATTTATAAAATACACTTTCATAAAGTTTTTTACTGGCAACATTATTTGCGTATGTTTGCTTTAATGAATATTTAATGGTTTATCCATCAAACTCAATAAAAGTCGTAAAAATTGAATTTTTAGTGTAAACTTTTGTCTATTTTTTAATATAAAAAACCTTTATAGGCATATAATAATAAGTTCCGATAGTTCTTTAGATCTTTTTATTTTTTATTTGGTAACTTTTCTTTAGTATACCGTTTTGGGTAATCTTTAGCTGTTTAACCGTTGTACAAAATAAAACGAAGATTTTCACCTTTTCATTCGTCCCACTGCCATTGTTCTAAGTAAAAAAATAATGACACCTCTTTATCGAGGGAATATTTTCTTGTCAAATAGTTTGGGAGTATAAAAATCCTATTGTTTTTGCCCTATACTCGCGGTAAAACTTTTCGCCGCCTCCAGTATTAGGTTTAATCAAACCAAGCCGCAGACAATGCTTGTTTCACCATTAACAGAATGGAGTTATGTACATGTGATATAGCGTATTCAGCAAGACCCCTGTAATGAGGTATTGATCTGTGAGTAGATTAGTCACCACAGAGTGGCCATTGGTCTTAACACAGATTAAGCTATTTCATTCATTAACATCACGCATCACGTAAAGTGTTATCTGGGATTACATTCTTTCAACTATGCATTTACATTATCCTATTTGGACAATGGTTTTAGACAAAATTTGCAAACGAAATAAAAGAAACAAGAGTTTTCGAATAAAGTTATTAAACGTTAATAATGGATAACGTTTAATGGATTCTGTAATGTTCATTGCGAGTTTATTCATAATCAATTATGTTTAGTTTGATAAAAAGGTGGGAAAGCAAGTATTTTTTTGAGTTCATTTAAAAACATGATGAAGAAGCCGCTTCCAAATTATGGCTATTTTTTAAAAGATTCTTTCAGAAGGCTAGAAAAATCCAAATAGTGGGAAAACTGAGGGAAACAAAACGAAATTAAAATGTTATTATTTGAATGAGCGGTTTTTGTAAATTATCCAAATTTCATTTTGGTCTCTCATTATTATTCTTTTAAATGCAACAATAAAAATACTGTAACAAAAAATATTTTTAGAAACAAACTATGGTACCAAAGTTGTTAAAAACATGCATGCATTCTCCTACCACCCGACAAACTCGACAACATTGGATGATTGTTATTAATTCCAACTGTAACACTTTTCGCATTCTAGTTGCACATCTGTGTAAAATATCTTCTATCTATGGTGACACGTAGAAGGATCGAGTCACGTAAATTGTGTGCAAAACAAAGTGCTGTCACGTACACGTGGTGGGAATAAAATATGTCTACCTACATTTATGAAGAGTGTATTATTAACTGCTGTAAGAATAAGGCGAAAATCTAGAATAAGTCCGCCATTAGTAAGTTAAAAAGTAATGCTTACTAATGATGTTCTAGTTGCACTCGATCGTCTTACTAATTCAGTAGCTACGGCCAGTCTTCTCAAAGCTGACTCTGCTTACTGAGTTGGATGCATTCATTCGAGAGGTATTGAAATAACTCCATAATAAACATAAGATGGAATGCTCCTTTTCTTTTTATTAGTTCAGTTTAAAAGATTAACTATAAAACTTTTTCAATTTAACTAAACATCATTTGGCTTCAGAGTTCTGCGATGGTTTTTTCTATGACTTCGATAGTCTCTGATAATAAGGATTTCTAGTGGGATCCTTGTCCTTACATTGCCACAAATTATATAGGAAAATAGTTTTGGGATATTTGTAGTCTTTAAAAAAAAAATTCACTTCAAACCCCTTCTGAGAGAAATTTTATATTACGGTACGTTTAATATCAAAGTCCCTTCCTGCTGTTAGACGCTTATAAAAATGTCCCTCGAAAACATACATTTACTAACTAGATTTATACCTCCAGTATGTTATTGATTTAACACTACTACCTACGTATAACACACAATATTAAACAGGAAATGCAATAGTTATGCAAGGGGACATCTGGCTGCATTGTCCTATGTCAATAAATGGCGTAGTGAAGGTTGGTTTTACTGTGACTAAGCTTTATATTGAAACTCAATTTGTAGTGGATTTGCTTTAAATTGTTTTTACCCAATAAAATAACGAAATCCCTCTTATCTTTAGGCAAGACACCTAAAGATCGTGTATATACAGGGTATTCCAAAAGTATGGGACCCGTTCGTAACTTTTAGATAGTGGAAAGAGAAAGATGAAAATTTGGGAAACTACTTTTACAAACTTCCACAGGGGTAATGTGGGGGCAGCTAAACATTTTTAAACGTAAAGTTAGGGCTTGTGACACATATTTTTTTCCGTTAAATCACAAACATTTTGATTCCAAGCTAAGTGAGGTACGACAACCCTATCCAAAATGGCATGCGAAAAAGGTTTTTTCCAAAAATATTGGATCTCTCCAGCAAATTTTTAACATTTTAAAATAGAAAGTGATCTTGTCTTTAAAGAAGTAGAAAGGGACTTTGAAATGTTTTTCGATTAAGTTACTTTGTTTGGAATCAAAATGTTTGTGATTTTAAGGACAAAAAATGATGTGTCACAAGCCTTATGTTTAGATTTAAACTTTTTGTGTTTCAACTCACAGGACTTTGCCAAAGTTTCATCTTTCTATTTTAAAATGTTAAAAATTTGCGGAAGGGGTCAAATATTTTTGAAGACCCATTTTTCTGCCATTTTGGATAGGATTGTCGTACCTTACAATTGCATGTAATAAAAATGTTTGTGATTTAAGAGCAAAAAAATAAATAAATGGTGTGCCCCCATTTATGAAAACATGGTTGAGATTTAAAAAATTTGAGCCGCCCCCTTCAGGACACCTCGGAGGGGATGTCTAGAATGTTTGTAAAAGTAGTTAATAATCATTCAAATACATTGTCTGAAAGTTACGGTCGAGGTTCCATACTTTTGAAATACTATGCAGTTGCCTATACTAATAAATTTAGTCTCTTGTTTCCAGCTGAACCCCCACTATTTCGCTTCTAAAATTCCAAGGAAATTTATTTTCAAATCCTAAAGCCACAAAAGATATATTTTGATTGTGAGGATCGTTTCGAACAAAATTATAATCAAATCATAAGTAGAAAGTTACGATAATTGTAAAAAAAAATATTTTACTTGCCTGGTCCAGTTTCAAGATTGCAAATTTGAATGTGCAAACTTTTGTTCTGTATGCAATATCAAATTTAAAATATTTTAAGTTGAACATGTTTCCATTTAAACATTAATCACATCTACCATTTTAAAATTGCCACCTATCTTTGTTCAAAAATGGAAGCACATGTAAATAAATTTAAATTACTTATTATTTTTCTGAAATAAAAAGAATATAACCAGTTAATATTCAATGTTATTAAAATTAAAAACATGAAAAGTAACCCAACATCTAGAGACAAGATTTGGCTTGTCCCAATTACATAAACCATGAAAATAACCTTCTAGAACCAAAAGCCTTCCCACACTAGCCCATCTCACTTTATATATTTAAAAATTTTTACATAAATATTTTCAATAAAATGTAGAAGAAATACAAAGCATGTAAAATTACAATCTTAATAAATAACGCAAAAATAAATGCTCTTCATATAAAAAACAAAAAAAAAAACAACAACAAAAACACGGAAATACAACTCAAGTTAGCAAATCAACGTGGAGCGGTTCAGACAATTTCGTGCTACTGGAGTAAACATTTCGACTGTAAAGAAATGGCACTTCTCCAGAGCATAGAGTAGAGACAAAGTAGATGGCAGCATTATCTAGCGGTAAAACAGATCTAATCATACACATCCTGAAATAGTATCGCTTCAGTCACAGATGACTTAATATTACGACGCAAACCATTATTAGTTTTCCCACCCATAACTTTGCCACATTCGATTTTCCGGATGGGATAGAAGTATCACGATCAGATTTGGATCAGTTATAAAGAATGCTACCCCGAGTATATTCCAACAACAGAACTAAACATAAAATATTATATTGTTAATTTGGGGGACAGCAAAGTTTGGTAACCCAAAAACTAAATATTGTATGATAATGTCGTGAGGTATAGTTTGAAATTTCTTTATTTAGTGAATTGTTATCAATTCCATACTTAGCGTGAAAACTTCGTTACTTCAGTTACTTCGCGGAATTATTACTTGGGTTAATACTCGTAAATAAACTTAGGATTGATTATTTACCAGTTAGACGCCATTTTGTATTGAACAAATAATATGTTAATAATGGTTTGTTGTAATGAAATGCCATTAGTCTATATTTTAAGAAAATAAAGTTCATATTAAGAAAAATTAATCAACCTAATCAGTTTGTCCTTTTCAAGATGGGCACCGTGTGAAATAATTTAAGTTCAATAACTAAAAATCGACAAAACTTAAAAAAAATATACATTTAAATAGAATTTTTAATTTGCCACAAAATCAGTTTTCATATTGATTTTTCGATACAAAATTGTGGCTAGCCGGAAAACTAAACTTTTAAGAACCTATGTTTAAAAGAATATTTACTCAAATTACATAAGGAAAATAACCTGAAGTTTCGAATTGACCCCACAAAATAAATCCTCTGTACGAATCCACACTGTGTTTAGTTCAAAACTATATATGTTTTAAATATACGAATAAAGATTAAAGTTTAGGCGAAATAATATTATTTCTATCTTTGAACGGAATAAATTAAGTATTAATAATATCGATTCTCCGTGTAACTATATCTTTATTTGAGAGCAACTCCTTCCTTATCGATGCATATTTCATATCATCTTGTGAACCTTTACTAAGAAAACACGTGTCTTGCAGTTCTGTTTTATTATATAAGACGTTTAAGAATATAACACAAACAATTTGGATTACAAAGAATTACATTTTCCTATTTCGGAAGAAATGGTGTCTGGAGTTCAGTTATAGTTGCTATTAGGTATTATCCACTGGGTCAGCGAAACGTCATTATTGATAGAAGATAAGATTATTATGTTTTAGTGATTTTATTTTGTTGTAATTTACACCGTCGAAACATATTATGTTAACTAATATTCGCAAACAACAAGTGCGACCAAACACTTTCATTTATGCGAGTTGCTGATTGCCGAACATTACTAACAACAGCTGAGTACATACAACAGCTGTTTGTGCACCATTCCTTTTAAATAACTTTGTATTTTAACACCCAATGAAACAGAAAGATTAACAGTTAGGAAAGAAATGGGTTTTTTTCAACATAATGACCTGGGAGTTGAAACCTGAATCCCAAGCGTGATAAGACTGCTAACATAAGAGTTACATTATCATAACAAAATGTATTAAAATAATACATATAACAATCAGAGCGAGATTTAAATTTACTTCGCCACTTATAAATCTGCGTTTTGTCGTCGTCAAATTCCCTTGACGGATTTGATAGACTCACTTTTCTTTTTTAGCAGATCAGTTTTGTTACCTATTGAGTTCAAAAGAGATGGGGAGTACTTACGATGTATTCTACTTTACTACACTCAATTTGTATTAAAATTACTGAATTTAGAGCTTCGTTCCATAAAGAAAGTAAAACATAATTGGAAACATCTTTAGCTTAAACATCTTTTGTGTTTCTTTTCTTTCTTACTTTTTGTTTTGAAAAACCTTTGTAGTTACCTTAGCCTGAGTATGAAAGAGTCATTGATGGTCATTGAACTTGTTTTACATATTTATAATAGTTAGTGAATTAAAGAACTGAATTCGTGTTGAGACTGTGTTTGGACCTTCAAACAATCTAACGCCAATAACTAGTTCTGGAGCGCAAAATTAACATTAATTAATTTGAAGGTGAAAAACCGAAATGAAACAATGGAACAGCGCACAGAATAATATTCTGAATATTTTAAGACCAAGCCAATTGAAAATAATTAGTAAAGTATGTCAGTATTTCCTGTTTTGAAAATATTTTAAAGGGGAACACTTGCACACTGTACTATCTAGTTTTGAGTTCTGGTCTCTTAATGACCAGTTTTTAGTGCGAGATATTGAATTTATTCTTCCTGTTCGTTGAGACGATGTAAAATAAAGGAAGCCAATAACCGTTCCTTAACTAAATACATTTACCGGTCTGCTCCAGTAAATTATACAAAGTTATTTAAAAGTAATGGTGCACAAATAAACAGCTGTTGTATGAGTATAGTAATGTTCGACAATCAGCAATTCGCATAAATTAATGAAAGTGTTTGGTCGCACTTATTGTTTGTGAATACTTATCAACCAACCTCGTACCTTTTTTAGTTTTAAAATAAATTTGAAAAACCGAAAAAAATCATAAAATTATAATTTGTATGGCCCCGAATGCTAAAAAAACCCATTTAAATGCTTGATGACATATCTATAGGTAAAAAGAAACACATTTAAAAAAAATCATCAAAATCGGTCCATTAGGAGAGGCTGGGCGATTGGAAATAGGTATTGGACAAACATCTTTTAATAATATAGATTATGCAATTACATATGTATTTGTAAGTATTATACAATTACTGTTTCATTTGCACCTTTTATACAATTAAAGTTGTATCTGTAACTATTATCATATCAAATTAAAGTTTAATTTGCAATTATTATACAATTAAAGTTTTGTTTATTATACAATTAAAGTTTATTGTAACTATTATAAAACAAAGGTTTTGTAAGTATTAAGCAATTCAAATTTCATTTGTGACTATTATAAAAGCTTAATAATGTTACGCAGAATATTTTAACACTCTGTATAATATATTGATATAAATTTAAATTTATTGGTCCTACAGGATACAAATTAAGCAATTACTCGCAACTCTTATTCTGCTAACTGCTGTTTGATTGAGTATTTTATTTTCCTTTATGTCTTTCATGCGAAAAATTGGATTTTTAAAAACTGTGACATGAAAATTTGTATATGCTTTTAAAATAAAGTTTATGCAGCGTGTTTGTTCGCACAAGTCTACATAATTTGGTGAGGGCCACTTCAGTTGTGGTAATTTCTTGTATGCAATAAGACTTCTAAAAGTATTTTAAATGTACACTTGAATTGAGTGTCTGAAGTGATAAAGTCAAAGTACTTTACCTCGAAAGACACCATACGTATTTAAGAGTTTTATCAAACTAATAATAGATTGACATTAGCACCCCAAATGTCATTTAAACTCGCCTATATAATCATCTAGCTGTAAATAAGGACTGTTTCACTCACAGCACTCGGTGTATTCAAAATATGAAGGAAAAAACATACAATCGTTGACAGCACCCTTAAACCATGTAAAATGTTGTATTCAATTCGTAAACAAATAACAAATTTAAATTTTTGGAAATTTTGTGGTAGTTTAAAATGGAAAATTTTACATTTATCAATTTATTGTTCACCTCCTCTAACAAGGTCGACATGTAAGGCCTATGTTAAGTTTCATGCTCGAATGACTTTTGGTTAAGGCTTGTGACTTGGATGAAAGTTGAGTGAGTGACCACTCAGGAAACGACTTCTATGATGGAGTGAGAGGGATAGGTAACAGGTTTTTTTTGTATTTTATTAGTATTACAACTACCCATAAACTATCAATTAATTTATTTCTGACAATACTAACACTTTGTGTTGGGTAAACTTTCTTTATTCAAGTGGTTAAACGGTAACACCCAATTTAACCGATGAACTAAGTCTTTGTTGTCTAGTATCTGTACTCTCTCGGGAGTTTTTTCGTGTAAAAGGATCTTTCTCTAATGTTTTATTGCATTACTTTGAATCACTTCATTAAAAATGTCATTCCAAGATAATTTTATGTATAAAACGTCATATACAAGGGACATTATAAAAGAGAGGTATTAACTATAAACTCGCAAAAACTTGTTTTGAAACCTCAGCAAAAAATTAACATTACTTTCTGCTGTACATCTTCAAAGTTGCACTCCACACTTTCGGTATTATCTCATTACCTGTTTATATATTAACACAATTTATATGCAAATATAAATACGTATTCACGTGGGGAATTGTTTTATCATTTATCATAATTGGTGTGTAACTAATATGTCATTCAGTGATATTTATAGCTTTAGATTTCACTTCATTCAGCTGAATGCTCAAGTTGAGCAGTGGTTCCTTCAACCGTTATCCTTCTGCTACGGCAGTGTCGTCTGAAAACTTTCCAATTTTATTTACTTCTACTACTGGTATACCATTTGTTAAAAATGTGCTCAATAAAGATCCTAAAACACCCCTTGTGAAATTCCTGCTGAAATCAAAAAGTAAAACAAATTTAGTACGGTACGACTAATATTACCATTATGCCTCCAAACTCAAAACTTACCAAACTCTATTGTTAACGAATTACTAACCTGCTTTGATGGTATAATAAAAATATAATTGTTCACAATTTGACTGACAATAAGTTAAGCTCTAGTTTACGCCATTAAGTTTGTGTTTTAATAAACTTAAACTTTGCAATGCTGTGTCATATGACCTACCTTAACTTTATCATTTTAACCCCTTTCCCCTTCATTTCTAAAAATCAC
>JAGFPH010000755.1:280141-342339 GCA_018207615.1 Philaenus spumarius | reverse complement strand
GACATCTACCGTGAGCAAGGTAAAATCAAATAAACGCTCAGCTGATATGCACCCGGATCAAGGCTACACTCTAGACCTTGACTTAGAGATATTCTACAGACTTTTGAACTGAGACAGATAAAGACATTAATGCAAAATCACACAAGAGGAATGGACGGCTTTCTGTACGTGGTGCGTCAGTCAAAATATATTAAATCGAAAGATGTCGAAAGTAGCTAAATAAATTCAGTTAAATGTGAATGACAAGTATTTCAAAAATAATTCTAATGAAAATTGTAAAACTTTTGTAATGTAATTCCGTTCACCTCGTCTTCTAATGTGATCTTCCAGTGAAATTCCAGTTATTTGAACTGGTCCACTGTTGACAATGGATTGAATCCTACAGCGATTACCATTGCAACTTTACTCTCGCTTAGGAGTAGTATTTGTTTAAAAGAAAACTATTAGAACTTTTCTTCGCAAAAACAAAACATCATTTAACCAGATACTCACTATAAACTATTTACAAAAGTACACTATTCAATGTTCATAAAAGCTATCCTCGTTTAATGTGTTTATTGTAACTATAGCAATTTAAGAATTGTAAAGTTAACTTGATTTAACATAACTTTGGTACCGGGCTGTCATGATGTAGATAGGCCCACCAATGCTGTCCAATACTAAATTTAAACTATAAACTATAGTAAATAAACTATAGTAATTAAATTGGGAGGACTGCTAGCAATTTTTTTATTTCATACCCAAAGGGTCTCTTTTAAAAATTGTGTTTTTTTTAATTAAACATGACGTCTCACTAAATAAATTATAATTTGGTATTTAATTAATTAATTTGTATTTGATTATATTTCTCAATCAAACATTTTTGTTTATATTCAAAATCGAAACAAGAACACCCAGAACGCCTCAAGATTATTTTATGGGGCAGTTATTACAAACAAAGAATACAATGTATTCGGCTACTCTTAAATATTGACAAGAACCTCCAGATGAGGAAAAGAGGGAGAGACTTGATGAGACGAATTGAAATCTAGTGCCCAACTAGGACATTTGCAAAAGATCTGCATGATCGCCTAGTAAGAGAAGCAAAAAAGAAAGATGGGCACATCTCACTGGGAAAATCCCTTAGAGAGAGAAAACGCAACAAAATCCAAGGTTTGTCGCACAATATAAACACCACAGAGAAAGTTATAACAGTATTACACTGGAACGCAAGATCGATAAAAAACAAGACAGAAGAACTGAAAAAATATATGGCTGAGACTAAAGCAAAAATAGTCTGCATACAGGAATCATCACTACCAAGAAATGAAACGTATCATCCAAAGTTTAAAAACTTTAAAGTGCTCAACCTATCTCGAGATGCGAATAGAGGAGGAGGGCTCATGACCCTTATACACAATTCCATTCACGTGGAAGACTCATCCACAATATACAACAACAATATTGAAATAATCAAAACGAAACTGAGAATGGGAAAGGACTTTATATGCACACTGATCAATATATACATCCCTTCACAAGGCATCCGAATACAAGATATAGCACTATTATCTCCGGATCTACAAAAATGTGTACTGGTGGGTGACTTCAACAGCAGACACAGCTCCTGGAATGATGAAGACGAAAATGGAAATGGCAGAATTTTATTTGACTGGCTCCAGAGCAAAAACTTAATCCTGGTCAATCAAAACAAAAAACCGACATACCAATCTCCTTCTCACCACACTCTCAGCACTCTGGATCTCACCTTCGCAACTCCTAACGTGGAAGCAAACATCGCCAATTGGAACGTTGGAGAAGATCTGGGCAGCGATCATTTTCCTGTCACCTTTGACATTGTAGTTAACAAACAAAGAGTAAAGAATACCGATATAATTAGAGGCAAATATAATGTCAACAAGGCAAATTGGGATGGGTTTTACAAAGCCACAGAAAAATGCAATGAAGATAAATTTGACCTAACGACTATCGAAAACGACCTCCTAAGTGCTGCCGATCAAACAATACCAAAAAAAAAAGAAACGAAAGGAACAGCAATACCTAAACAACTGGTGGAATGAAAACCTTACAATTCTTAGAAAGGAACGCCAAAAAGCTAGAAGGAAATGGAAACTCAAACGCACCATTGCTTGCAGACGAAGCTATAATAAGCTTAATGAGAAGCTACGGAAGTCCATCATAGAAGCAAAGAGAACAGCATGGAGGCAATTTGTATCATCAATAAACGAAAACACTCCGAGCTCTACGGTGTGGAAGAAATTCAACGCCATTCAAGGCAGAACAAACACCAAAATTGGTCTTCTAAAAACATCAAATGGGGATTGGTTGGACGACGACGAAGCAAAGGCGGAAGCATTCAATTCATATTATAGCAGTAGAGCGGGCAAAGCTGTGAGCTGGCCATTCACTCTAACACCTACCGAAATGGATCTAACAGCTAAATTTGAATTACTATTCTTGGAAGAAGACGCAGCTAGTACTCCATTTACTATGAACGAACTAAGGGAAGGTATAAAAAAACTCAAAAGCTCAGCACCTGGACAAGATGACATTTACAACGATATGCTGATACACTGCTCGCCTACCCTACTAAACAAAATATTAATACTCTTCAATACAATATGGAATTCGGGGAATGTACCAGACTCGTGGAAAACATCAGTGATAGTTCCTTTACCAAAGCCCTCTCAAGTTCAGTAATATCATACAGACCAATTGCATTAACCTCATGCCTAGGAAAACTAATGGAAAGACTAGTCAACAACCGACTCAGCCACAGATTAGAAACACACCAACTATTGAATAGCAAGCAATTTGGGTTCAGAAAGAAACGAAGCACAAATGACTCGTTACTCTACCTTACCAATAAGATCTTCGAGGGCTTCAACCAATCGAAATCAACAGTCGCAGTACTATTAGACTTTGAAGCAGCTTTCGACAAAACCCCACACAAAACTATACTCCTACAGTGCATGAAACTAGGAATCATAGGTAAATCACTAAAATACCTATCAAACTTCCTCAGTGGGAGACTAATAAGAACAGCGGTCAATGGAGCACTGTCAAAACCAGCAAGATTGGAAAGTGGCATAATTCAAGGTTCCTCCATCAGCCCAACTCTTTTCAATATTGCCATACACGATTTAACCAAAGATCTACCAGAAGGAATAGACTGGATTATATTTGCCGATGACGTCACTATATTCGCCACAGCCGTTTCTCCAGACGAAGCTTGCAAACTGCTACAAAAAGCACTAGACAAAACCGTGAAATGGTGCCAGAAATGGTCACTAGTCTTATCGACATCGAAAACAGAATGCGCGTTTTTTACCAGGCGAAATACACTCAAAGACTACCAACCCAGTCTCTTTATTGGAACCCAAGAGCTAAAAGTCAACAAATGTCCAAAACTGCTAGGAATTTATTTGGACCAGAAACTACTATTCAGCCCACACGTAGACGTGGTCAAGAACCAATGCAGCAAGAGGCTTAATACCATAAAAGCAGTAGCAAATAAGAATTGGGGAGCTGATACGTCAACCCTCAAAATGTTTTATACGTCTTTCATAAGATCAAAGATGCTATACTGCGCAGAAGTTTGGGGAGCCGCAGCAAATACACATATCAAAAAGCTGCAACGAATTCAATCTGCCGCACTTAGAGTCATATTGGGTTGTCCAAGCACATCTCCTATTTCAGCGATGGAAATAGAATCACATGTAGAACCATTAGACCTGGCTATTAAGAAGCTTTCGATGATAAAATGGCTAAAAATCAAGAGCCTTCCGATTGATCATCCCTTAACAATGTTGGCACCTACCAAAACCAGACAGTCATTTACATTCCAAATCGAAGCATTAAACGATCTCTTAGAACCCATAGAACCGCAACGGATCCCGACGGTTTCTGACATTTCACCTTGGGAAGAAAACGAAATCTCGATATGCACAACCTTACCATCCGGCAATACCAAAAGCAACACCGAAACCGATAACCTGGATTCCCTTCGAGATGAAGCTTTGACAATGATTGACGAGAACTACAAAGATTATGTGAAAATTTATACAGACGGTTCGGTGGATCTGGAAAACGGCAATTCCGGCGCAGGCTTCTTCAACGAACAAACAGGCGAGTGCTACTACATACCAGGATTATCTGCGTCAAGCATGGATGCTGAGATATTGGCCATCAATGCAGCCCTAACGAGCTGCATTAGCACACCATATCAAGAAAGACATTTGCATACTCACCGACTCTAGATCGGCCCTTGAAGGCTTACAAATGAATTCACCCAGTGACTATTACTTCCGAATATCTGAAATGAAAACTATACTCCATGCTCTGAAGAAAAAAGGAAAACATATCGTCTTCCAGTGGGTTCCATCTCATTGCGGAATAAGCGGCAACGAGCAGGCAGACAAAATAGCAAAACGGGCCACAAAAATGGGCCCCGTCATGCCACCAAAACTATCACTAAACAAATGCAAAAATATAATCTGCAATTCAATAACAGATGAATGGATACAGAGATGGAGCACCGACACTGTCGGAAGATCGTTATTCGAAATTCAAAAAGCTCCGACGCCTGCAAACTGGTACAGAGGTGTCAGTCGCCACATTGCGATCTTCATTACGAGAGCTAGAGTCGGCCATATCATTACGAACAGCTATCTGAAAAGATTCCGACTAGTCGATTCCGAAACCTGCAATAACTGTGGAATGGAGGAGGAAACGCTGAAGCATATACTACTCGAATGCTCGAACGAAAACACAGCCAGGACGGCCCTTCTAACAGCACTAAAAGACATTCCAAACCCCATGAAAGTTATACTGCAAAAGAAAGAGTACTGGGCATTGGCAGCTGCGGTTTACCACGGACACCGAGTCGTCGGCATTACCTGAAGCCGAAAGCTTGAAAGAAGAAGTAAGAAGTAAGTAGTAATATTTCTCAAAATTTTTTGTTTTTCTTCTTTATAGACAAAGTTGGCAAAAAAACAAAAAAAAAAATCAAACAAACAAAGGTTAATTGGTATGAATAAATATTCATATTAGATATTAGTAAATATTAAAAACATATTGTGTATTTACTTTAATAAAATATGTAAAACTGTGTTTTTTTACTGTATATTCATATTAACAGATAAAATGTATCTTTTATTATTCTAACAAAAAGGGGATTTTACTTTAAATGTATAATCTAAATGAATTGTTAAAAATAAATTCAAATAAAAAAAAAATGTTTATAAGGGCGTATAGACTTAAAGTAAGGGTATAGCCTATAACTTTTATTAAGGGCATGTGAATTATGTCACTATCGCACAGTAAATTAACAGCTTGTTATCAAAATGCTGGTTTAATGTATATATTACCTTGTCAGTGTAAATGGTTAACTCAGGCATTTTCGGAGAGTTCAGCTTCAATGAAGGTAATATTTTAATTTAACTTTCTCTAATACATGTACAGTTTTATCCGGCCTGGTACCCTTCCAAAACTTATTTAAAATTGACTGGTACACGGCCTCGGATTAGATGCCCCCTAGGTCAAATTCTCCACGTGGATTTGAAGCGGGTACTTTTATGGTATTTTACGTTTTGATAGATTTTGGGAGAATCAAGAAAGCTATAAGGTCGTGTAAAAAACAAAATGTGCAGTATAAAATCCACTTTAATAAACATGACTGTGTTGGCAAATTTGTTAAAATGCCATGTTATTAAAAAATGACACTTCTCACATAAAATTAATAACTTCTTAAATATTATACTTTCAGATCTGACATGTTTAATAATAACAACTAATTTTGTTATCATTTTGTCATTTCCAATCGGTAAAACAAAAAACTCGAATCTCTTGTAAAAATCTACGTTTTCATTAAATTTATTTGTTGCGTAAATTAGAAAAGAAAGCTAAACAATTATTTATAAGTAATACAAAATACATTTTTAACAACAAAACTGTCCATTTGTAGAGTTCATTAAAAGTCACAATTGATTTTTACAGAATTAATGACGCTGTCACTATGAAAATTGGCAAAGCCTAATTGAAAAGTATGCTATCCACGTAATTTTCAATAGTGCATTGTGGGGGCCAAATTGTATAGTACTGTCTTTTAAAATTACTTTATTTAAGGATATAAAACTATTATTTTTTTAAAGAATTTTGTGATAAGTAATTTTTAAGATATTTCTGAATAAGTCACTTAAAATACAAATTGCCTCTCTACTTTAGTAAGTACTTCAGCTAAAAATTATTTTCGGCAGAAATGTTCTATATTCGAGCCCATAAAGTTATTGCCACAATGATTAGATTAATCCTTGTTTGATTTAAGTAAACTAAACAAAATTAATTCAGTATAAACCAAAAATAAAAACATTTGCACAATGTTATGTATTTTAAGGAGCCTTGCGACGGAAAAAAATTAGTTCACATTTTGTATTATTATTTTTTAGAATGAGCTGATTAACGAACCATTTTTTAATATTTTTTTAGTTAAATTTTTTTAGTTGGTGAAGAAATTATTGTTTTTACCCATACACTCTAGTTTTCACGAAAGATTTTGGATTTGGATGGGTCAACGCTCGAAAACAGTTCAGGTATTATCATACATATAACTTTTATGAAGTAAAATTTTCAGCTTTCTCATTTTGGCTACTCTGTGCCTGTGAAAAAAAAATAGTTTGACATTTTGTTCAGGTGTTGTTTCAGCCCAGGCCATTACTGAGCGAATTTCTAAGTCTTTTATGTGCTATCGCTTTCTTCTATATCAACAGTGGCGAAAATAACACCCCCGCAACACCAGCACGATATTGTTGTAATGCAATGCTACCCAGCGCCACTCGCGTGGCACGACAGACACGTGGTGCAGTGGCTGTGACACAGTTTCTCGGGCCACGCGTCACACGTTTCACGAGTTCGGTACTCTAATGTCACTCAAAGGTCTTGGTGTCCAGTTGTGCATTTTCCATTATCAAATTTTTCAGATGTTTTTCAAATCAATTTTAAAATGTTTTATAATAAAATTCAATTTATTTGAATAATAAAGCTAAATTTTCAAGAAACAAAAAAAGTAATTTTTAAAATAATTATCATAAAACATATTTTTTTAATATATATTTAAACTGAATTTTATTGTTTAATAAATGATTTTGTTAATGGATTAAAACTGTGTTTTATATGTTCTCTGCATTTTAATATGAAATAATTTTAATGAAATATTTGGCGTATCCGGTGCACATCTATCCGTTTTGGATCATCCGGAAGTAGTAAAAACAGCAAGTAATTCTGGCAATTCTAAAGTCATTTAAATTAGGTTAGATCAAATAAACATAGTTTTTTCCGTGAATCATTCATTTTAAACATTCTAAAAAATAAAATTAAGTAAAATACAAGTGCTTAGTGGGCGAGAGTGGGGAGCAACTATAATATACGTTCCATAGTTTAATTCTAAAGAATTTCACATGTTTACTAAATATTTATTATTAATTCCATCAAGCTTCCTCTTTCCCTCTTTTCGTATCTTCAAGATACGAGTTAAGAATTTGAATACTTATAATAAATTCCAGTAATTAACTAGAAAAACAATTAAAATTAGTCGAATTTCGAGCACATGAAATACTGGTTATATTATAAATATAAGCATTTATAAAGTGTTTAATGTTTTGAAATAATGTAGGTATACGCCAAACAATATTTCTTAAATTTATAATTGTGTATTGTCGTACTTAAAGATCCAGAATATGAAAATAATATTTTTTTTATCAATTAACTCTGGTTGGGTGTAGGCTTATATTATTTAATTTTGTTAAATATTTTATAAAAGCCTATGATCATTTCAAACAGTACAAGCAAATATTACTTGCTAAAGAATACAAGACTAAAGAATTTGTTCGCTATTGATTCATTTATTTTTGGGTTCGGCCTACATTAATTACTTTTAAACTGTTGCATATTCATCGAACGGACCTTTTGACGGAGACGGGGGGGGGGGGGGGGGGGGGGGGACGAATCTAACTTACGTTCTGCCTACTAGGCCTATTTACTATTTGTATGTAAGTTATAATTGTATCATTAATTACATTGTAGTAATTTTTTAATGTTTCCATCAAACTTTTAGATGAAACTGTACTGTAAAATACTGTTTTAAATTATTTATATTGACGTAGTCTATATTGGAAAGTTAATCATTTAGGTATTTTAGTGATTAATTTGTTTGTCTAAATAGTCCAAAAACAACCATGCAATCAAAAAATTGGAAAAGAGTAAACTGAGTTGACACCGCTTTCAGACGCAATGGCCAATTAGAAAATAACTCGAAAACAAAGCAAACACTGCTACATTTCTTATAATGGATAGCATTCAATTCTACATCGAATAAGAACCAACACTTTGAAATTTGAGCAATTGGTGACCGCCAACAATGGGAAACTAACCACTTTGAGAAATATTATGCTATAGTTTATTTTTTATTAATTTTTTTCCGCTTATACACTTTCTCAGCAAGGGATATTTAATTAAATTACAAGTGAGAAAAACATAGACGGTCTTGATCTATGTTTTTTCACTTGTAATTTATTTATTGTTATGCTGTGTTTTCGCCCCTCTGACTTCGGTAACCGGTCATAGCCTTTCGTCTAAACCCTTCAAACGTTAATTGCTGAGCTTATAAAACATTAAGTTATTCTACAATTAGACTGTTATTTACTTCGGATATGAAGTGCCATACTTTTCATTTTGGGATTAATTAAAGTCGTTTCTGCCAAAGAATGATTTGTTTTAAAGTTATTTATAAAAATCATAAATTTCTCGTTATTTTCGCCTAAGCGTTTGAAGCTCTACTCACAATGTGAAGAGGCGTAATGCTCACAATAAGAGTAAATTGAAAACACTGGTAACACCATAACAAGGTTCATCAAAATCAAATAAATACTTTTAGAGTTAAATCATAATAAACAAACAAAAGTAGAAACAACCTTTTCTATATTTTATCGCATTTAATTATATGTGGTTAAATAAAGGCCTATTAGTAATGAAAGCTGCTTGAAAATTGTCCTGCGTGTGTGATGTGCAATATTAAATAACTGAACCACTCTAATTGCTAATTAGTCAATGCAATAGTCGGAGGCTATGCTCATAATGGCAATGCATTTAATTTTAGTTCATAGAAGCTTAATTAACTGTGGAATTGGTGTGACAATTTTAAAAGAGATTAAGCAAATGAGGCGCATTTCGAATAAATGTCTTGTAACGGGCAACATAATACTAATTTGTAACAGTTATTAACAACAGTTAAATCAATCTTTGGAATTTCAAATGTGCAAATTGTAAAATTTAATTTAGTCAAAATGAGTTAGGATAAAAGTTTTCAACTACTTAAAATAAGTTGGAGTGCTGTGTTTTCCTGTGGATATATATCTTTGAAGTTAGGTCAAGATTGCTAAGTCAGAAATTGTAAACTTTATTGTACGAATAAAATTATATTGTTTATGATTTCAATGGTTACGCGGTCAAACTTCAATGTAAAGAAGTCAAAGTTAAAAAAAAAACGTTTTTTAAAAATATATATAGATTCAATATATATACTTAAGGGTCGGCTCTAGCTGTCGGCCATGTTGGTTGACACTCCATAAGACCAATGTTAAATTAAAATCCATATTTTTCCTTTATTTTTGATCGGATAATTATGAACGATATGTCATTTTAAAGCTATGACCAATACGCATGCAAATGGCTTTTCCAAAATTAAGAAAAACGTTTTGTTTAATATTTATTAACAATTTAAAAAATTAATTTTTAATAATTTTTTATGTTGTCACTATTAGTTTTAGCGAAAAAGTACCAAGCCATTTGCATGAAGAATTTCGTCCCCAAGAGTTTGGTATTTTTTTGAAAACGCTATTTGAACAATTGCGGGTTTTAAATGGATTTAGGCTGAGCAATGTCCGTGTAACCTACCGCCGCTATAGGGTGACTTTAAATATTTTTTAACGATGTAACTATTAATTATAGCTAAAAATTATCAAGCCATTCGGATGAAGAATTTTGTCCCCAAGAGTTTGGTATTTTTTTGAAAACGCTATTTGAACAATTTCGGGTTTTAAATGGATTTAGGATGAGCAATGTCCGCGTAACCTACCGCCGCTACGCTGGAGTCGCAGGTTGCTTTCTGTTTTACTAGAGCCGACCCTTAAATATCTTAACTAACTAAGTAATTATTTTTACCTTCTTTAGTATGTGAATCTAATCCTTTTGTTTTTTGTTCTTCTCCTACGACCGCGGTTTCGGGCATTCGCCCATCTTCAGGTACTTCTACAATGACACAATAACACTAACACATAACTACACATACAAATTTTTACTCCGTATTGGAGATAGTTAAAAGTTAAAAGTTTAAGTATTTTTCTTTATAGCGATGCTCACGCTAAGCCGGTCACTACGCTACTGAAGTTAGTCCTTGCGTCCTTGTTATCAAGCTTTGCCATTAGACGTTGATCCGTACTTTCTGTGCCAATAACAGTTTCAAATATTAAGTTGGATTGAAACGATTGTTGGTCATTTAGCAGATGTTGTGCTTTATTTTTTCTGGCTTTGTATATCTCGTATTCTTCCAAAGCATTCATAATACGCCCCTTCTTACACACGTGTAAAATGTTTATGTTAGTTTTAAAATCCGTGTATGTGTGTGTGTTACTGATAAGACGTTCTGCGTAACTCGACTTTGTGGGATTTAAATGCCTGGATGGTAGGTGTTCTTTAAACCTTTTTAAGAAAGGGCGTCCAGTTTGGCCTATGTAATGACTAGGACAATCGTTGCAAGTTACTTCATAGATCCCTGTTTTCTCTTCTTTGCTTAATTTACGAGAGTTTTCAGTTCTTATAATTTTCTCGAGGTTGTTGGTGGTTTTGAATGTAACAGTGATGTTGTTTTTTGCCATGACTTTTTTGAGCGTATAATTTAATTTATTTCCAAATTCACATGCTATGTACTTTTGCTTAGGCTTGGGATTTATGTTCCGTTGTTTTGTTTAAAGTTTTTTGACTAACTTGTCTATCATGGCGATATCGTATCCATTAGACGAGGCGATGTATTTAATTATTTGTTATTCTGTGTTGTAATTCTCTTGCGACATGGGAACGGTTAAAAGTCTATGAATGAAACTATTGTAAGCTGCCATTTTTTGTTCCTGTGGGTGATGGGATGTTGCGTGTATTGTTTGGACTGTAGTTGTCGGTTTTCTGAATATTTTAAAGGAGAGTTCGTTAAACTTTTTTGTTATGGTTAAATTGAGGAAATTTAGGCTGTCGTTGGTTTCTATTTCTAGTATGAATTGAAGATTAGGGTGCATGCTGTTCATAAAATTGTTTAACAGTTGTAGCTGCCTGTTATTACCATTGAATAAGACAATAATATCATCAACATATCTATGATAAAATATTATTTTACTGTTGTATTGGTTAGTAGCTACAAGAAGATATTTGTTTTCGATGTGGTTTAAAAATATTTCTGATGAGATGCTAGACAATGGGGAACCATTGTCATATCTTATTTATGCAAAACATCCCAAGCCGGAGACCAGGTAACTAGTCATATCCCGTCAGCTTGGAAGCGAGCCAACCCCCGTTTGCTTTACTTCCGCCCTCCTACCCTCAAACCACAGATATGAAAAGTTACCTGGTCTTTTCGAGATTCGAGATTTGAACCCGGTATCTTCTGATCAGGAAGACACTAACGCTACCCACCTGGCTTGCCTTCAGAAAAACTGACAAAAAAAACACATTAGTCACTTGCTACCGTATTTTCTATCTCACCCCTTCTTCTCTCGTTTTTTAATATAATTCTGCAATGCAAGTCATGAGTTTCTCAAAACGTTGAGAGCTTCTCCTACAAAGTTAACAATTTCTGACTTAAGCCCTTTTGCTCTAACTTCAAAGCTATAAGACGGGGGAGCAGAGTAGATCCAACACCAGTTACTTACATTCGAATATGTGTTCGAGGATCGACCTGACACAGACCTCTAATCAGCGATGTTCCTCAATCTTCATGTTTAAAAGGTTTGTCTAGAGTCTAGATGATAAACCAAAACGTAATATCAAAGTTCCTCAAAAGTAAAGCTATATCTATATATTTGTAATTATTGTAATATCCAGACATCTCTATTTGTCTCTGATTCACTGGCATACAAAGTACACAGCCTAAACCAAGAGTATATCGAGCATAAATTAAACACAACTGTGGACTTATTATTGGGGGTAACTAAAACATTTCAAATATAAAACATTCCATTTTCAACCAATAACTCGTTTCGAAACTCAAATTTACTATTTTGTGTACCGAATTTGTTAAAACTTTGTATAATAACTTTGTAGTGCTGTTAACAAATACGGCTTTCTACCTCATATTTTTGTCAATACACCATTACTGCGAGCGAAACAAAGAAGTCTGAGGCTAAAGGCCGAGGCATGGTAGACACGGACAGCTTTCCGGTTTGTATCCAAATGCTTAAATAAAACCCTTTCAAACAATACCATTCAATCTTTAATTTTCGGAGTATTATACTTTAGTCCTTTGTGGTTTTATTAAAATATTCTTCTAGCTCTAATTGTTAGACTACTAGCTGATTAGTAGGTTTTATAACCATGCCACTAACTATCTTGTGATATCTTTGTGACGAATGAGAGTCGTAAAAGCCTTTCATGTTTCCAATTAAGCTATAACAACACCAAATCCACCTTTCCCTACCTTTAATGGTATCCCATGTTTGAAGTAAAATTTAAATTCCTTAAATTTTTAAAAGATATTTTTTAAACCCACTGTACAGTTATCGTTTATTTTTATGTCCTTGTAGGGAGGAGCAGACTGGCATAGTGGTTAAAACACTTCACCAACATTATGTGTCTAATTACTGGAGATCGGTTTACTTGCGCCATACTCTGCTCCCCTGTCTTCAATAGTCTAACTCCTGTAAAGTAAAGGCTTTTGTCAAGAAGAGAGGTTATCATCTCCCAAAACCTGGCAACACTTCACAAACACCCTTTATATTCACGCAGTCATACAGTACAATAATATTTGAGTTTTCATTTCAATAATTACGAAATGTTGTTATCGAAAGTTGTATACCTTTTAATTAAGTCTTTTAACAACCAGTGTGAATGCCATTAGCCTTATTCACAACAGGCCTGACCGCGGAATGTGAATGCAAGTTGATTGCATGGATATTTATGTGTATGTGAATTATTCAGTTCTTTTCCGTCTAGAAGCATGCACTTCAAATTCTGTATATATGTTCCATTTTTATGGAACTTAACAATCTTCCAATATAGAGTGTATTGGTTTAAACTACAGGAGACTTGTCAGTAAATGTGAGATGTAATGAGTAACTAATAACAATTAAAAGTTTTATTCAATTATAAATTATCAATACTATACCGTATCACTTCAACATAAATGTATAAAGTAGGTAATTTGTTAAGGCGATATTCATAGGTGCGCTATCATTGTACGAAATAAACTTTATTTCAACTATGAAAACACGGTCTTCACCAAGATTCGAACCTGCGATCTCGAGCTGATGGGTTTAACCTCTCAGTATATATGACAACCAATATATTAATTTTGTGTTAATATACGAGTACATGCTGATCATACTTTTTACTTCATTCAATATCATCATAATATAAATTAACTGGAAAAAATTCATCAAAAACAAATTAATGAAATATCAAACCTTTGTTCGCAAAACTAATCTTTAATTTAACAAAACTGTCCTCTTCTCTTACCTAAAAAATCCTTCTTGTAGACTCCTAGCTCAGTTCTCCTGAAACCAAGCTACCTTTCGACATAAAGCCATACTCCCATTTTCATCCCCGTATTTATGTTTCTCAAATATACTGTAATCTTGAAATCTGACCTACTCTGCAACCTTTTTTACTTTCGACTGTTTATTCGTTATAAAGTACATATCTAATTACCTTTAATTTTTCAAGGCTTGGTTCTGAAATGTATCTAAAATTCATAATATGATTTATTTTTGTCTTGGGGTGTCATAGTTCTGCACCAATTATAAATATTGTCCATTTACCTCGCATATCCAACATGAAGAAAAAAAGCAACATGACGTTTGGTACTCTTCTATTGTTCTAGATAAATCTCTTCCTTAAGATAGTTCTTATTTTCTCCTAATACATCAACACTGTGGTTTGTTGTTTACTTTGCGTTTTCAATTATTTCTAGAATAGTATTGACTATTTAATTTGGCGTACATAGATCGTTAACACACTGGTCATGTATTTTATAGTTTATTAATTGTTTACCATCAAATTATAAATTTTCAACATATATATATATCCCGATATTTCACTTTCACAGATCCTATTTCTAGTACACATGATTATTCACTCTTATTTTAATTACATTTTTAGGATGGTAATTTTAGACACACCCCTTTCTTATTTATGTGTTAATTTAAATGTGCCAGCTGTTGTAATATTTTTGTTGAACATACGTTAGAACTCTACTTGACCAATGCATAATTAAAAAAAAATAAATTCATCCATATGTTCAGAAAAGACGTCCCATTTTTGTTGAGTAAAAAACATTTAGTTGGGTTGCTTATTTGAGTTAGGAGCCACCACTTATAGTTTTACTTCTAAAATATTCTAATTACTTATATTGTACATAATATGTTATATTTTGCTGCAGTTTACTCTAGAATGAATTACGTGATATACAACTGGGTTGGGTGGACTTTCGTGTTTAAATTTATTCAACAATAATAAATTTCTCTTAGTAAAAAAATCTATTCCTATTTATTAAAACTTTCACCCATAAACCATGTATTTGTATGTTACAAATCTTCCACAACCGAAGTAGTAACACAGCCACCGACAAACTGCTCCAAAGAACAAGAAATGCGGTGCTCAAGGTTTAATTAATAGCCTTAACGTTAAGGTTAGATCCAAGACCTACTTTATATAACCTTATCTAAAAATAACAAAAACAAACTAGGATGGTAAAACACCACAATCCCAACTGGTGACCCAACTTTTCCAAAGTAATGGGATCCTGGCAACGTGTTGTTATGGTAACCTTCTCCTCCTCTTTCACGTTAAACTCGCAACCTTTTGTGCAACCGAGAAAATTTTCGCATTAGTGAGGATGGGGGGGGGGGGGGATCAGGGAGGGAATTAAATCTGAAATTATACACTTAACTAAGTCTAAGTTATAGAAATTATGCGAGAAAGAAAATTCAAGTTAAGGTTCAGCAATTTTGGTTAGGTTAGGACTAAACTATTGAAACTACATTAGTGATTTGCTCCTAGGGGTTAAACACTGACAGCTGGAATTTAGTACTTATTATTAAGTATTATATTTTTAGAACTTACTGATAATCAGCTGGTCTTTTATACAATCCTAATCGAAGAAAAAACATTGTTCGATTTGGATGAAACTTACTATTAGCAGATATGTTTTTAATTTGGTAGCGGAACATTATTTGGATACCTTTATATTACTACACGGAAAAATATTAATTTTATAAGTAATATTTTTGTCAAAATTAAGTTAACATTTCTATTTAAACTGATTAAAAAAAGACTTTTATTTCGTTCAATAAAAACAAAAAACAATATTTACACAGCTGTCATAAGCTAATTATATATTTCGTTTTATTGATGTGATAATCAAGTCAACATAGTGTTTAAAACATTATGTTCACTTGATTACCTTTATGTTTTTTGTTTTTTTATAGGATTAATTATTTCTAGAGTTCTAATTGTACAATTTCGTCGTTGGATGATTTTATTAAATAAATTTAAAAAAACAAAAATAAAAGAACCAACTTTAAAAAAAAAATAATTATGAAAATTCGGCTAACCTAAACCTAGTTAAGAAAAATCTTAAATATTTTGAGTTTTTAATCAGAAATGACAAGAAAATTGAATAATTTATATTATTTTTGAGTATTTTCAAGAAACAAATTGAACGACGCCAAAAAGATTAAATAGGCCCAATAAAACTACAGAAATTTGTGCGCACGAAAGATTACAAGTTTGGCGATTTATTTCAAAGAAGCTATTATTGTGTTCACTCAATGTGGGGTGGTTAGCATGTAAAATAAACTGAAAATATTAGAAGTTGGTAAAACACATGCGTCTGTTGTGATAGCCACCAACCACCAAATAATATAGGCCTATAAAGCCAATTTTAGAAATGTTGGTGTTGTTGAAAACTGATGCTCGAATGAATTCCAAAATAATCCCCAATGAGAAAATATTTCGGACTCAACACTGAACGTGGATTACTTAAAAATTTCTAGTAGTTGTTTAAGATGTATTGGCGAGGCCCTACTCACTCTGCGGAAATTCCGATTTGCTTGTAATAGTAAGGCTCAAACTTTACCCCTTATCCATTTTATTCATTTATTCATATCGTATAAAGAAATAAAACTTTTAAATTAATAATTGTATTTTATTCCACATTATTTATATTTATATTTACCAACATTTTACAAAATTAAAAATAAACACTTCTGGTACATATATTGTCAACAACAAGAAACAAAACAACATACATATCGCATTGCAATGGACTTATTTACGTTTTTATAGTCACCAACACAAAGTCGCATTTTGGTTTATTATATTTTTATAATTATCGTATGAAAATATTTTTACAATAGAAATTCGTTTTATAACATTTTTTCTTAACAAATAAATTAACATTCTTAGTAAATACAGTAAATCACTTTTTTTTTATCCGGTACAACTGTTGAACAAATTGTATATTTACTATTTAATCATTGACTACCAATAGAATTGAAATATAACATATTTAGCCTATTTATAATCCATGAATAATGTATTCTGTGTGTAAAAATATAAACTAATTAAAATATCTTGAACATTATCATAACATAATAACATATATAAAATAGTTGCATTAACTTAGTTACCTAGTTTTAATGGTTATTTATTTAAAATTAATTATTTTAATTTATTTTTCTATTTCAAGGTACACGTTACATTTTTACAATTATTTAATAGAACATTTGACGTCTAATACATTATTTATACGTCTTTATATATTTACGGCCTTTCAAGAGTAAAATCAACTCTCGTTATCAAATAAACCTTAAAGTAAAACAATATAAACTAAACAGGAAACATATGCGTAGAAAATATTTGAAGCCTCTTACAAAAATACCCGATTGACCGCAACTTACACTATTATAAAAAATAATAGTAGTTTGGCAATAATTTTATAACAGTATACTAACAAATACAACTTAAGGTTATGCTAGTAAGCAAATACTAGAAAACAAAAGCAAAAGGTTTCACAAAATTTGCTTTAATAATAAGGTTAAGAAGGTCCTATGAATAACAATGTAAGTATCTATCAGTGCGTGCTTACAACTTTTAATTTGCTTATTTTATTTGTTATATCACCCTTTTAATTGTAGTTTAAAAATTGTATTTGATTACTTTTGAGACCTATTTCAAAGACTATTCATCTGTTTTTAGCAGTGTTTAGTAATAAACCTATATATTTTTTTATGTCTAAAATAAAACAACAAAGAAACGTACAAAAAAAGATAAATAAGCCAACTTATCTTCAGAGTGTTTAACCCAAAGGAATAATAATTTAAACTCTATTGTGGTAGCCTAAGGATTAGTAGATGTTTATTTATACCGAAAAAAAGGAATAATAATGATTGTTTACTGATTATATTTTTTAAAACGTAAAAATCAGGTTTTTGACGCCATTTTGCATAATCATTTATCATTTTGCATAACCAGACTACACAGTCTGGTGAGTAAATTTGAGCCAGTATAAAGGTAATGTAGGGGAGCCATTGACAATAAATAGTATGATACGATCATTAAATCCATAAGGAAGGACGGTGTTTGTTAAACAGTAATCGGGTGGTATGGGTGGATGGTAAGTAGTTCTTGCCACACTTTCAGGAGGGACTAGTAACTACCACTAGGGCAGTCCCCCTCCTCTGAACATGAAGTCGACGAGCCGCTGTGAGTCCTTAATAAAATTGGGATTTTATGCTTAAGTATATGTTGATGATGTTGCGTTGTAGATAATAGAACTAATTATGCTCAGATTCAGATATTTTAAAGGAAGCTCTCAGAGTGGTGGAGAGATAGTGTGCTGGTTTGCAGATATTGACGTGTTCACTAGAAAAAGGAACTTAATTTGATGCCTTTAGCATATTTGATGGAGTATTCCAGTTGTCAGCAGTATGAATTAGTATATTGGAGTATTTCTGGACACTCAATTCACAGAATAAACACCTAACACAACCATCAAGAAAGAGCAGTGGCTCCAAGCTGCAGGACGGCGCACATTTGGTAAAACATCTAAGGTTGGCTGTTTAAGGCCATTGGTTCTGTATGGAGCCATTATTTATAGCTCTACAGACGGGAACACTCTTGCTAGATCGGGAACCTCCACCCACTCATTGGTCCAAAACTAGTGTGACATTTCAAACAGTAATGTAAGAACCCTGAATTGGGCCAATACCCACTCTAACCTTTGGATCAAATTTGATGGCCAATACCGTGAGTAAAACAATTGTTGATGGCCCAGATAAGAACATTACCTGGTTTTTACAGTGGGAAATGTCAACTTAGATAGAGAATTTGCTTAATTACAGAGTATGAAAACTCAGGAAGTACAACCAGAGCGTTGTAGCATATCGAATATGTAGGAGGCACGAGGAAACTGCCAAGCATATTGTACAGTATATACGATACATTAAAGACGTAATAGTCCCTCGCCATTCAGGTGGCAAGTAAACAATGGCCATCAAGGACCTATGCTAATCCTAGTTAAAGGACTAGTGGTAGATCTTACTGTCTAAGTTATACAATAATAGGGAGCGCAAAAAAACCTGCCTGGGGAAATGTATTTTTTTTAAACAAATATTTTTACTTCAATTGGAACAACCGACTCACAATAAAAAAACTGTTATCTTTTATTATTTATAAAAATATTAATCGTAATAGAAAGCTTCTTAAAAGTTATAGATTTGACTAAATATAAATATTTTAATTATTATTTCTGAACATTATAATTAACTTGTTATAGAAAATGCAATACATATGTTTAGGTTGTATTCATTTATTATAAAAGGGGAAATTTAAAAATGACACAGCATTCTTTACAGTTTTAGAATAAGAATCGATTATCAGTTATCTGTAGGTCCCTATCCTCTTAAAGTAGAGGAATAACGTGATACTTTTGGCTAACAAATTCTTATGCTCTAGGCTACTGTTGCATTGTTAATTTTGAAATGAAAAATAATAACTTTATAAATATTATACAGGGTTGTAAACAAATATTTAGCTTCACTAGTAAGATGGTAATATGGTTTGTAGAATAAAAACTTGATTTCAGTTTCTTACAACTAATACGTTTATTAACTCAAATGCGTTTCAACGACAATGTAGATATCTTCAGTGATACATAATTTCTACAATAATAAAATAACTCAGATTAGTTATCGGTTAGAGAGAATTTTATTCTCCCCACTGTAAAGTATGTTTCAGGTTAGGTATTGTATCTGGACCAAATTCAATTCACAATATTATTATTATTACAATTTTTAGTTGTAAAATTTTATAGAAATTTTTTTCGTAAAACCGTTTCAAGAGTCAAAATGTTGTCTTTGGTTTTGTCAAAAATTACAAACAGATTTTGCATTCTTTCTGTAAGGCGTAAGAAAATCTATTTAAGGACAAAAAGTTAATCAAATATTTCAGTTCTAGGATAATCTTTTGTGATTTAGACAAATACCAAGAAATTATGATTTCACCTTTTTCCCATAATTCGAATAATCTTTTACCTACAGCCCTACAGGGAAAACCATTTTGTTTTCGGTGGAAAATACAACTTTTGTACGATAGTGTTTAATTATAAACATGTATAAGCAATCGGCATTTTCAATTGAGTAATTGGAATACATATTTTAACAGATTCTTTAGGGAAACAGTGAGGCTTCAGTTGAACCAAGTGTCTCTACTCTTTCATTTGCTATACTTACAGCATGGCGATCTGTGTGGATTAATTATTTATCTTCCGTTTACTATTTTCAGCTCTGTGGCAGTATGTTTCTGTAAACGTTCTTCTAACCACATGTTTAGTATGCACCTCAGGTTAAACGTCAACATTTCGCAAATTTTGTGTTTGCCAAAGAATGACTGAATTTGAACTGTAAATTGTGCAAAGTTGAAATTTTGCATGGTATTGAGTGTTATAAAAACGGCATTCATACTAAGAGACGAGCTAAGTAAACTCCATTTCGTAGCTTATGGATTAATTTGAAATTAATTAACCAGGACAAAGCAGTTCTTGCAATTATATAATGTAGTCTTACCAACCTTTTATTGAAAGTTAAACAACTTTTGTAATTTGCGGGAAGTTATTTTGTTTCCAAGCATTGCTGAGCCCATTTGAAAAACGAAATATTACTTGGACGTCATCGATTAAAGGAAAAGGTTTAATAAAAATTTAACAGTTTTGAGAAAAATTATAATAAGCAAATATACAAACTTATGTAATTAAATGTCATACAAAGTTAAGTTCTGTAAACGTCAGTAAAGACCTTTAAGCGCAATTTAAAAACAAGAACTTACTTAAGTATTTATTTTATTAGCGACAAGGAGTCGTGACCATTTCGGGAAGTTTTCTTAATACTAATATTTAATTGACACAGTAAAAGATTCATTTTAATAGGAAAGTTCATTTTGATAGACCAGACAATAGAGAATCTGTTATGTAAATAAATAACCCGACTCGAGGAATACCATCTTCGGAAACAATGATGTTTTATTGTAGAATTATTTAAACACCAAAACTCGTGAAAATTGGGATTTTCGCTTTTATTTTGTAAATCATTGATTTACTTTCAATGGAAAAGTTGTAGTTAATTAAAAACCTTTAAAACGAGACTGTAAGTTTTGATCGGTGCATTTTTGAAATTATGATCGGAAATACCACCGAAAATTTTTTTTATAAATTAATAATTTACGATTCTTTTAAAGTTAAAGCTCGAAATTGTGTTAAATGGCAGTTAATGGGATGTAGACATGCACAAGGTGGGCTAGATACATTGATTTTGCATAATAACACTTTAAACAATTTAGAGCTTTATCTTGATAAATAAATTGTAAAGGCTGATTCTGAGAGATCATGAGCGTCAATATACTTCATATTTCCGCTAAATTGCTGAAAAGTGATCCTAAGCACGACCCTAAACACGCGACTAGAGTTGTTCTCCGCCGCTGGCTAGTTTACTGGGTAACTTAGCCAGTAAACTACATTCCGAGTTTACGTGATTTCCCCGACTTTATTCAGTCAAAAATGCACCGACTGAGACCTACAAGGTGTTTTAATTTACTGGAACTTTTCCATTGAAAGTATATCGTTTCATAAAAATGATTTACAAAATGTAAGATAGAACAAAAACAAATTTTTTAAGGTTTTTTGTTCGTTTTTATAATTCCAAAATACAAAATAATTGTTTACGAAGGCGATATGTTTCTCTACAAACTATTCCACACACAACGAACATTTTGCTCCAATGACTGGTCTATTGACTCAAATCGGCGGAAACAGCCAATGTTCACCAATTTTCTTTGTACACTACCGATGTTGCAACTGTTAAACTGGTAATTGTAAAAAAAATCCGTAATAGATAAAGAAATTTAGTTGCTGTATGGGTACTTGTGTATTAACCGGTGACCATGAAAAGTGTAATAATTTTATCAAGCTATACGCGAGCTATACTGCCATCGGACCATACACATCGTCCTCGGGACAAGAGTTAAAGTAAATTAATATTCTATATTATCATTTAGAAACATAAATAAATCGGGAGTTGATAGGTGTTTGAAACGAAGGATCCTAGCACCGAGTTTGTTTCCTGCAATATTGCTTTACACATTCGGAAACCATACAATTCACTGAGTCTAAAAACGTAAACCAGAACTGTTGCTGACAAATATTTCAGAAATTGCGAGAGAAGAAAAACAAGCAAAACTTAATTTAATGTACCGGTACGTATTTTGGTTACGTTTAGTCTGAACTATAGACTTTAAATACGCAAAAAAACACTAATAAGAACTATCGTTGACACAATATAAAATAAATTACGGGATAAAAATTAAACCTGAAAATATTAGAATCATCGTAGTGACCGTTCAATCATTTTTACTGCTTCAACTATTCCTAAGATTACACAACTTCGCATTAGGTACTGCATGCTGCATAAATCATGCCTAATTTATTTATTAATTAGCATGCTAGTAACGCTCAAATTTAGAGTTCTAATTTACTCAATAAAAATGAATTTTGTATGTCATTTGAATTATTTTTTACAAAGAACTTAATTTACAACAACAGTCTATTTTTGATTGTTAACATGATATTGTTAAATTTACGTTAACATCGATTGCTAAAACACGCTAGAACATCCATCCGTTAAAAATGTTAAGATGGCTGAATGTTAAGTGTATTATCTTCTATTGAACTATTGTTTTATTCTTAATTCCTTTATATTTGTCAAAAAACAGTTATCTGATTTTTTTCAGTGGATTATACAGTTTCATAATATTTACAGAAATATATGTGATTTGTTTTGAATTGTGGAATAACACAGTCACCAGTCAATGCATAAATACCGTGCTGTGTTTGTCGACCAATACTTCTTCCGCTTTATTTTAAAAAGTTCAGCTGGTGTACTCTAACTGAGATTTATTCTCTGATTTTTCTGATTTTGGCTGAATAACTTCTCAGTTGGATAAACATAGCATGTGATAACACTTAGCAAAATCTATGAACACAAAGTTGAGTACAATATTCTATTCGCGTAAAGTACTTTGGTAGTTATAGAAGATGGAGTATCTCCGAAACAGGTATCACTACTTCATACATTATTGTTGCAAGAATATTGTATTCTAGCAGGTAGAATTATTTCTTAATAATATAATTTAAATATTAATAAATCATAATATCCTTTTTTTCTCTTGTAATATTTAAAACCTGGTTTGTTTTCGTCTCACTATTCTCACTTTTTTCCACCTTTTCAATCACTGTTTCATCCTATTCTATAAAGTGTTGCAAAACACAACACATGAATAATTTATAATAATGCTAAATAGTTTGGATTCTTCGAAATCAGACTTGGTGACATATAAATTTAGACATGTTTTCTCTTATAGCATTATTTGTAAATAAATAAAAAATCATTTTATATATGATAAAATTTCTTCTTGTTAGTTTTGAAACAATTAATTGTTTGCTTTATGCTAGGAAAAATAGCTTTCTTTGTACTTAATAATTGAAACCCCTATCCCAATATTTCCACAATTTTCGTCATTTGAAACCAAATGCTGCAACCAGCCTTACGGTGTACTTGCTCCACACGCTACTGTCCTGTCTTCCATTGATATAGCTACTAACATTGTTATTTATATACTAACATAAAGTAAAAACGGAAAGTAAAAAACTTTTTAATGGAAAGAATTTAAAGTTATTGGTAAACTATTGTAAATGTAGATATGAGTTTAGAAAGATTTTCTTATATTTAAACAGTTGTATTTGTAAATGTGATTTTATTATTTCCCCTTATTTTCACGAGAATAAGTTATAGGAAATAATTTGTTAAATTTTGAACTATTTTTATTGGAATATTGATATTGCATAGTGACTCAGTTTTTTTGTCAAATTGGTGATGATAATTTGTTATTTTTTTTACAATTTTTAGTATGTAATGGATTTCGAACATTAACTTTGTTACATATTAAATTGATTGGAACTGATTTGATCAAATTGTTTCGTGTTAAATTGGGGTTAGCCCAGTCGGTATAGGTTAAAACTACCAGTAATTTGCAATATGGCTGATTTTTTTTTATAAGTACCTTAAAGTATGTACATTAACATAAAAAAGTTTACCAGTCTATCGATTTCCCAAAGTCGAAAAAAAAATCGATTATCAATGTTTTTTCGATAATCCTTAATATTTCGAGCTATGATGAAGATAGAGAAAAATAAGAAATACCACCGTGTAGGGGAGATATTTTTCAATAAAAAAGGTCATATGTGTTTCTTTCCTCCGAGCAATGGTTTGTCTGGAAAAAATTCGATAATGCAGGTATGTATTTTGCAGCAGGGGAAATCACTAAAAGGGGACATCTTATTCATATATGAAGCGTTGGGTCATTCTAAATTGGCCAAATTTTAATATATCGAATTGAAACTTGACATAGGAGATAAAATATATATTTTAAACATTTATGCTGAGTCTCAGCTTGTTATCTTGAAAATGACCCGATCTAGAGCCACTTGACTCATCAATGGGTTTCTCGATTTTAGGAGTACTGGACCCACGAACTAATTTTAATCGGCTCCAGTTTAGAGAATTTTCAAAATATCAACCTGAAAGTTTTTTTACAAGTTAAATATATATATTCAAACAAGTTCAAGGAGTATAAACCTTTTTCATTATTTACTTTTAAAAGCACAAGTAAATAAAAAAGTATAATTTTAGACCTTTTTAGATTTTTCATCAAAACGCTTGAGTTGATCAGCTGCAGATTAGTCATTTTTGAAAATATAGTTTTTAAAATAAGTATACCAAAAAACAATTGTATTTGTAACTTCTGTACTAATTTTTAAATCGATATGTTCAAAAATGTCGAAAATGGAGTCGTTGCATCCAAAAGTGTTATAGTTAAAACGAGGTAGGTAAAACAGAAGACTATTTTCAAGCGCCTCGTTTTTAAAAATAACAAGAAAAAATTTGTTCATACTTACTAAGAATATTTATACTGGTGTACTCAACTTGTAAAACAAATTTGGTGTTGATATTCCAAAAATTGACGAAACTGGAATAGATTGAAATTAGTTCGTGGGTCCGGTACTCCTAAAATCAATAATCGAAATCGACTCCTAGATCGGGTCATTTTCAAGATAACAAGCTGAGACTCAGCATAAATGTTTAAAATATATATTTTAACTCCTACGTCAAGTTTCAATTCGATATATAATAAAATTTGGCCAATTTAGAATGAGCCAACGCTTCATATATGAATAAGATGTCCCCTTTTAGTGATTTCCCCTGCTGCAAAATACATACCTGCATTTTCGAATTTTTTCCAGACAAACCATTGCTCGGACGAAATAAATACACATGTCCTTTTTTGTTGAAAAATACCTCCCCTATACGGTGGTATTTTTTATTTTTCTCTATCTTCATCCCAGCTCGAAATATTAAGGATAATCGGGGAAAAAATGATAATCGATTTTTTTCGACTTTGGGAAATCGATAGACTGGTAAACTTTTTTTATGTTAATCTACATACTTGAATGTACTTATTATAAAAATAATCAGCCGTATTGTAAATTACTGGAACTTTTGGTCTAAAATTACCTCTACCGACTGGCCTAGGTAGCAAATTTGTTATATTTTAAAGGATTTTATAAAATATTGGATTTTGATTATTGTCTTTGTTTCCTTAAATTTACGAGGAATATTTTTTTTAATTTTGAAAAAATTTAATTGATGTATTTGAATTTTTTATTTACTGTGTTTTATGTTAAACTTTGGCAGCATATTTGTTTAATTTTCAAACATTTATTAAATTATTAAATTTTGATTAATAACTTCATTTCGAATAAATTTGGTGAAATATAATTTGTAAATATTTATATTCCTATATTTGGGAGTTGTATTGGTGGTATATTTGCTTTACATTTGATTTTTGTTTTTTATTGAAATAACTTTGTAACCAGCCAGTAGTTATCCAGTAGTTAGTTGTTTTACATAGTGCTATAAACAAACCAGGTATTGTATATGTTAGTATATAATATTATATATTTAATTTGTATAACTAATAATTGTACTCGTTGTGAAAGGATTTTTTAAATATACCTATAAAATATATCACAATAAATATTATGTATTTGTATGGATTTTTTTTGGAATTTAACGTAGTGATAATAATTTGTATATTAGTAGTACACATTGTACATAGAATTTAATTTATAATTATAATTATTATAGTTAATTGGCACTGCAAGTTGGCATACGTCCAAAACGTAGTAAATATCATAACAAATTTGAATGTTTAACACATCGAAGTTCAAGAAGGTTTACTTATGGAGCACATTCTAGTAGTTTGTAAAATGTTCACTAACCCTCAAAAACTTTCTTTGTTAACATTATGTTATTTAGTGTTGACCAAGGAAACGTAACATATAGCATCACTACGTGAGTCCGACTATTTATATCAGCTGTTTTCCTCAGGGACGGTTTGGCATAGTGATACGTAGTCAAGCTCAGACATAAAGTAATTTAAACATTTTAGGTGGTAATATGGAGGAACAAATAAAGAAATGTTTTTTAAACCCATTCAACAATATAAAACTAACTCTTACTAATTTATTGTTATTAGCTTGCTTTTAGTATTTACAAACGAAAACTAAAAAAACATTAAAATAAAAATTTGTAGGATGACACTGTGTTGTAGACTACCTTATTTTAAATTACATTAAACATGGCATTTGGTATTGACAGGTTTGTCTCCAGATGGTTTCAAATATGTTTTCGTTAAATACAAGGAACGATTTTAATGCTTAATCGTTCGTCTAAAGTTGTCTAAAATGCGAAACAAATGTCGCCTTGCTTACATCATCGTACAATGTTTTACGTGACTCCTTTCCGTTTTGTTCATAACCCATAGACGTGTACAGTTGAGGCTTAGACTTCCGAGTAATGTTTTATTTACCTCCTAAATACATCCTTCTGTTAGATTCCAATTAAACTTTAGAAGAATATTCTACTTATTTATTGTCGTTCAAGAAATATTACTTGTTTTATGAACAGGGTAATAACTTCACTGTTAACACTATTGGTCAAACCAAACACACGGTTTCTCTGTTGATATCTTGTTATATACTTTAAAAAAATTCAAATGTAGGAAATTTTTTACGTTTTTGTGCAGTTTACATCTACACACTTATAATACGAGTGTTACTAACACTTGACTGCTTTGTATACATAGGAGCGCATTAATTATTGAAGTAAAAAGATAGGTAATAATTATGTTTTGTTTACATTTAGTTTTTCTTGTGAATGAACTAATGTATTACTATAATGTATTAAATGTATATATTTTGTTTAAAATGCTGTACTTGTTTTATTTAGTGCAACACTTTATTATGTTGGTGTAGTTAATTTTACTAGAGTTTTTTTATAATTTTATAATAATTTTTTTAATTTCTCAGTTAATATTCGGAATATTTACTATAATTTTTGTGTAAAAGCGAGTCCTAATTTTTTTTTAAATTTGTATGTGTTTTGTTCTAAAACGTATGAATTAATTTGGATGAGGTACCGGTAAATACAGAGTACGTAAGCAATGAAAAGAATCGGTATAAATATTGATTTCGATTGGAACCGCTTAATTTTCGCGCCTAAAGTATCTTGGAAAATAAAAGAAACAAAGCTCTAGATGTTGGAGTACTGTTTCGATTTAGACCTTCATGGATTATTTACTGATTCAATTTTTTTTATTTTTCAAAACTTTAGATAAAATGAGGCCATACAAAAAGTAAAAATTTGTTTTGGCCACTATTTGGAAATTATTGAGATAAGATCCCATTCAAATATAAAATGCACTTCAATAACATATCCTACTCAATCTACATTGACGTTTAAAATCTTTTAGACATTTTTAGACTAAAATTTTCATTCTTGTAGGTCAAAAACCTTGTGAAAAAATACCTAGTTGGGAAATTTATGGAAAATTTTGGTAAAATCATTATCAATGTTTGGTGAAATTTCGAAGATTAAAACGTTTAATGATATTAAATATTTTTTTTTAAATAGGTCTGCCAACTTAAAACAGGATAAATTTAGCAAATTTTTTAAAATATTTACATTCAAGATACCTTTAAAATGATGAGCTCACGACCTTGATGAAGTTTATATTTGAAAATCCTTCAGAAACTACCTCATCACCAATAATGCCTTTAGAGCACTGGGTTCAAAAAAATATATATGTATATTTGTCTTAGATTTATTTAGATAGGGAATAGTGGAATTACAGTTGGTACCAAGTGTTTAAAACTAATTCGTTTTATGTGCAGTAACACTATGTTTATTGGAACAGAGCTAGATACAAGCTAAAGTTTAACTTCAAGGGAACTAGTAAAAAGCAGTTTGTCTGATTTTTGTAAAATAATAGTTCATAAAGGTTTATCAATGCATTTACGGTGTCCCTAACAATTTTTTTGTTTAACAAAATATATATTTTTAATTGTACGATATAAGTTTAATGGGAGAAATGAAAATCCATTCCAAAAACACCAATGGTGGCGTAAAAGCTAACAGCTGTTAAGTAATATATTGATGTAAAAAATAACCTCAAAAGAGAAATGAAATATTTAACAGACATAAAGTAAATGCGAAATTAACGCCTTTACTCCGGCCCCACTTTAGTATAACACTGACGCACCTAGTTTTCAAATTCGAATAAATATATTTATACGTAATTTCACCAAAAAACTAGATTTACATCTTCAATTCACAATACGCCATTGGCCAACACTTTACTGTCAAAGATGAATGACGGAGAGTATAACTTCAAGACAGCCTATTGCGGCAAGGTAATCCACCTTATGTAATTACATAAAAAGAACAATCTCATTTATAAAACTAATATAGCACCATAGACGCGTCATCTTACAAAAATATAGTCTTTACACATTTTACAGATTATACCGTCCTTCGTCGATACACAGGCATCACGTGACCACAGTTAGGGTTTTGAAGGCGTTGTGTGGTCTCAGGCAGGGCGATGCAGTCTTCGATAGATATTCACTGAAAACCAAAGCCCGAACCCCTGCAAAGAATAAACGAATAAAGATGAATATTTCAATTTGTAAACCAGGATTTACAACATGGTGTTTTAACTTCCTAAAAGTATGTTCTTTTTTATCGTCGAAGTTATTTATAGTACTGTGGTATTTTTATGTGATGACAGTCGGAGTTTGGATGCGTATTGGCAAATGCAGAGTTTCGTGTCAGTCAGTTACTTACGCCGTTAACGTATACAAGAAAAGTAAAACAGAATAAATTAATATGCCTCCTGTGCCTGGTAAATACTATTAAACCCAGGAAATAGTGTAATGTTCATTACTTTATGGGTAAAGAAGTTTATATTGGTTCTACCAATTAGCAAACTCTACTAACAGGTAATGTTTTTAAATCCAGTAGTTGCCAACCTAAACCTGTCAAGTGACATTACATTCTAATACGACGGTACTTACTTTAATTATAAATGAAAATGCCCTTTGAAGTTCTTTTCTCTCACAGTGTATTGTCTCTGTCTCTCTCTCTCCCTACAACAATTGTCTCTTTTGTCATGCCATTCTCTTTAATCTTTTACCACCATTTCTTCTTTCTCTTTTCTCACTACTAAACTATGACAAACTCTATTTATACATTTATCTGTAAATCTACCAGTCACTTTTTGTTTACAATAACTTTGGCAATTTTGAACAAATTACCTCCAGACTGATACAGAAAGTATATACTGTACATAGAAAAAATCTCGGTCAAGTTCTTTAAAGGTTGAAATCATATCAAGGGGTAAAAATGGAGAGTTTTTTTTTAATTGTAACATCAATAACACCCTTAGTATCAAAAATATTGCATTCATTTATAGTTGTGTACAAATGAATTTGTTTGCGTTTTTGTATAACAGCAACATAGCTCAAGGGGTGAGAAACTATGGGATTAAGCACACTTCCTCAGCATGTCACAAAATGTTGAGCAAACAAATTTTGTTGTTTGGCGAACTTTTCTGGTAAACATGTTTGTCGAATGTGAACTTACCTTAATAGATATACATTTATTTAACTTGTAAAAAGAAATAAACTTACTTGAATGAGGATCAAAGTCGTCAATATTATTATAACTGTTTGGCATTCGTTCTGCAGCCAATCTGTCAAGAAAAGGTAACAACCCTGGAAAAAAAATTTAATGACGTCAATCATTTAACAAATTGTGTTTGTAAAAATATAAAACCAAAATATGTGTTTATAGGTTTGTTACCACCAACACATCTGTACATTCAAATGTATGCTAATTATATTTCACATCTTCTACATTATAAAAATAATAAATATATTGTAGAATAATCCTCAACTATATCATTAAATAAATTCCATCCTGATGATTCATATATTATAATAATGGAAAAGTACCGTATTTAGTTCTAATGTCATAACTGAAGATATGGTTTGATAAAATATAAAACAACAGAAGTACTTCAAATAATTCTATTAAAAGTTAAAATATGATTAACAAACTTACATTTAATATTTTCTGCACTATCATGTTACTGTAAACAAAAATGTAGGTAATTTGTTTAATAAATTATTAAGTTTACGATTAAAATATTAGTCTACTCAAACTCTTTTTATGTAGGTAATTCAAAAATCATTAGTGTTTTTATAAACACCTTCACAGGGCAGTAAACAAACTACCGTATATAACTGTTGTGTATTAATGTACTTTGGAGTAAAGTAATTGTACATAACTGAGAATTGATAATTTTAAAGGTAAGCAAAACTTAAACTATCTTAACACCTACGTAAGACCTTTGTGATCAGATGTGATGGCCTCTTGCAGTCCTGTACCTACAATACTTCATTTCAAGATTCATTTTGGGATAAGTTTAGATGAGTTAAGATTAGACGTAGTTTGAATTTACTTAAAAAATGCCCACACTTGTACTTATCCCCAATATGTGCAAATTATACGTAGGTCTGCCGTTGGATTAGAAAAAAACATATGTAATCAATACAGAAAATCAATTATTGGGTGTCTACAAATAATATTTTTAAATTTCTTTTAACTTAACAGAATGATTTTATAAGAAAATACCAAAGAATAAACGTATTTATTTAAAAGTCAGTATCGTCCAAAAACAGATCGATACGTGTTTTCCATAAACAATTTTAAATTTGGTATATACTGAAAAATTTCCTTCTAAGATTTTGAAAACATATTTTTCCATTCCATGAAAATGTAACACATTTTATCTATTTCAAGCTTTTTATAAACAATTACATGCTTTACAAAATATTAATAGTGGCAAAGATAAAATGATCACCCTATATACAATCTAATGAAATAAAATATAAACAATTCTTACGAATAAGAGTCAATAACACTCAGGTTTTTGCATAAATAGTACAGCTAATCAACATACAAATCCCCTTAAATCGCCCGCGTGTCAAACCCTATAGATTTTTCAAGAGGAGAGTTGGTTAATGTAGGACAGGGCTGCGAATTTACTCATTTTTTACAGCTTTAACTTTCAGAATTTACATATTTGATTTTCATCATGTCCATTCATTTAATTAAGTCCATTCTTTGACAGACTTCAAAAATTTAAGAGGTTATGTTGGCACAGCAATCAACACAGAGGGAAAACCGCCTACCGCATGTGTATTCTTTAAACTTAAGTGACAGTGACGTCAGTTCGTCTGACAAAATAATCACCAGATCCACGACCAGACTTATATATTTCTTAAATAAAACTATGAATTAAACGCCATAATACCACATTTAAACTTTTTCAAACCTAAAGAATCCAAGGAACAAGTAATATTCAAGTTTATTTTTAAAATGTCTTTTAAAATGACAAATTGTTTTGTTTCTAAGCTTCAATAGATTTCATTTTAAGCTTCTACAAAGAACATGTACATAGAAATGTACATGATTGTGGACATAAATAATGTAAATTACACAGTTACATATCGACAAATGGATCAAAATAGTGTGAATAGTTAGTAGTTACAGTAATGACGAAACTAACCCAATTTGCTTTTATTTAATGAGGTATTTTATGTACTGCGTTTCTATACAACTATTCACATAAAATAAAATATAAAGGTATTAGAAAGAACTCTGTAAATAAAACGAACTAGCAGTAATTTATAGAAGAGAAGTCAGAAGAGTCTTTGGGCCTTAGTGGCGAAAATATTTAAACAGGTCAAGCCGATCCACTTTTATGAGCTGTGTTCAAAATTTAAAAATAAAAAGTACGAAAACATTTTACTTGATGGTAAGATAAAAAATACTGTAGAACCCTTGAACAAAATGAAAACATCATAATTTCAAAATAAAAAGAAAGGTTTGTCCAAATACCGAGGATAAGAACGGGTGTGATTTGTAAATATTTACTTAAGATATTGTAAATATTAAGATTTTATTTTCTGGCACAGCAATCCTTCAGGTAAAAGATATGATGTTTTATATGACAGAATTGTGCCCGAATATAATTTATGTGAATTGTCGTATAAAATCAAGGAGTATCTAGGAAAATTTGTGAAATTGTTTTGCCTGGATAGAACCATTGGTCAGGCATTCTGGAAAATTTAAGACAAATGCTTATCGATACCAATATGGATCTAATGAAACTCTTAGAACAGTGAGCACTGAAAAACATAAAACAAGATGTTTTAAACAAGATAAAACAAGATCAATATGTTTTAAATTACTTAAATTTAAGAGAAGATGATGACGATATTTATTTGCAATGAAGTGATCCGAGAAGAAACAGGTTTTTTTGTAAATATTTTGTTTTAAGTTTCTGTATTTGTTTTATGTAAGTTTATAGTATAATAAAGGTTGATTAATACTATATTTGGTTTTTAAAGACCTAAATAATTCTAAGCTGCAAAGTGTTTTATTTCTTATTCCATATACTCGTGAAACTGTGCTACCGTGAAGTGGAAAGGCTGATTTCAGAGTTGTTTAGTCCTCTTTTTAAGTTCATAATATATGAACCACCTTCAACCAAAGGATATAGAAACAAAAATGAGCATATATTATATAAACAACTGTTATAACACCTGAAGGTATTTCAAATTAATCTCCAGAAGAGGATCCTAGGTTACATATGTTTAAAGGAGAGTGGACGAAAAGATATTACAATTATTTTCATTTCAATTAGCCAACAATGGAAACACACATAAAACTAACAATGCTGCGATGGGCTGGTTATAAAGTAAGAATGGACAACGGAAAGTGCCAAAAAAGTTCTGATGGTAAATACGGAAAGAAAAATAAGACAAATATATTTACAAGAGGGAAATGGAAAAATGTTGAATCTATTCGAAAGATAATATGTTGGGCGTGCAGTGATGACAATAGAGGAAACTGGAGGATCAAGACAGACGAAACCGAGATTTAAAAAATAACCTAGAAAATTGGCAAAAGGAACTGGTTCAAGAAGATAAACTTACTTATACATGGACAAATTTTGGCAGATATAACCCAGTTATCTGTGCTCTGATTTATGAACACCCATTTTTGGTTTTGTGCACAGAAAAGATATAGTAAATAACTTTATCTACGACCATTGCAATAAACACCAATAACGCTATTACAAGTAACATCAGAAAGAGGTACATTACAAACCAAAAGCCAACCCGATTAGGTAATGATATCATTACCTAACAGGAGTCACTTTACATAATAGGCTCTAGACCAATGAGAGCTCGTCATTTGACGGAAGTAGAGTTGTAATAAAAATAACGCTATTCGTACATCAGCTGATTGTACCCATACGTTCCGGATGTTAGTGTGTTATTGTAACTAACCTCAAACGTGAGTTGACGCATTCCGCAAACATGAGTGATAGTGATGAATTTTGTTTAACTCCAGAGGAAATTAATACAAAAGCAAATTCGGCTCTGAACAATTTGTTGCCAGAAAAATCTAAATTTCGTTATGAAAAGGTTTATAACCAGTTTATGGAGTGGAAAACTAGAAATGGTGTTAGTTCGTTTTCCGAGAATGTTTTCATTGCGTATTTTGAGGAATTGGCCCAAGATAAGAAACCTAGTTCGCTTTGGTATATTTATTCAATGATTAAATCTACAATCAACATCAAACATCAAATAGCCTGTATATTTTTGGTCTTAGATAAAGTAGTGTACGCAACGATTGTATTCAGCCTTTAAGCCACTCGTGAGATATTTAGAACACTCGCTTCGCTCGTGTTCCAACTTACATCTCACTCGTGGCTTAAAGGCCTTCATAATACAATCGTTGCGTAAACTACTATATCATGTTGCCCTTAATTTCACAACGACACAGCGTTCAGATAAATTAGACGATTGTAACTAAACTTTTTTACTACATGATCTTTTCAGAAATAGTATAGCTTGAACTTGTGTTTTGACTTCAGTTATATACTAAACCAACTCGGCTTCAGAGACCCTGACTAGTTTGCGCTGCTCGGTGCGGAAGTGGAAATACGTTCTAGACCTTCCGGCTTAAAATCAGTTCATGATGGCACACTATTGGTTACGGACCAATCAAAATCATCACGCTACCAAGGATCCTGAGTTTTCCTGACAACACAAGCTTCTCAAGACGTTAGAACTACGAAACAAACTCAAAGACGTTAAAACTAAAGACCGTCTTTTATATATGTAAATTACTTACTTTCCAACAATTCTTAAAATATACAAGCGAGAAGTTTCATATTTTGTCATGAATCGAAGGAAAATAAAAACGTAGACAGTTTAAAAAAAATTTCACTTTATAAAACATATGTTTAACTTGAAGGCACAGCAAGTCTACTGAAATTTTAAAAAAATAATTTATTTCTGACAATCTAACAAAATAAGGGTAGAATGGGTTAAATAAATTGAACAAGTTTAAGGCAATGGGCATTTACAAGGAAGTAAGTTAGGTTGACTCAAGCTTAGGGAACCTGCATACTAGGTCTAAACAAGGAAGACATTATTTAAGTTGTTTGTTTCCGTTTTAAATATAGATCTATTTATGACAAAACTACTTATTTGTATATTTTTATTTTTAGTATGTTGATTTAACGTTGAATTTATACTTAAGTCTACCGTTGGATTAAAGAAAATCATATGTAATCAATACAGAAAAGAAAACTAGTTTAGTTCAAATATAAATAGAAACTTAAGGTAGTTTTTCCTTTGAAAAAATAGTGTCTTCTTAAATTAGTTGAATCTTCTTGAACTTAGTCTTCCACTTGATCGCAAAACAAAACAATAACATAACTTAATAAACATAAAACACAATTCATTTTAAAGCTATAAACAGGGTGATTTTTAATCTTTTCCACCATTGGTACCTCTTATTCTATTTATTTCACAAAATAAATAACTTAAACTTAAAGAGGAAACGTCCTTACATTTTCCTTAAATTTCAAAATCTTTATCTTATTTTTTAAAAACGGTAACTTTTCAATATTTCAGCAAAATTTAGATTTTGAAATAGTCCTTCAATTTTTTAATAGTCCTTGCACTAAATGAATTTAACCGAATTTCAAATTTTTAACTCGATAGAAATTAATACTTTTTACAAATTTAATATTACAAATGTATACTAATTTGAATTGCAGTAGGGAAACAGAGTGGCCCTAGAGGCTAAACGTGCTACAGTTGTAACCTCCACCACAGGTTGTAACCTAGTTACTGACAATCGATTTACCTGTTCTATACGCTGCCCCCTATGTTTATTAGTTTATTGCTGTATAATGTGCCTAAATGTATTTAATCGGGTAGTGATCTTGGATTCTACATAACTCAAAGAATTCTTAACAGATTAAAAAGCGAAACTTTTAACGATAACAACAAATATTATACATATATTTCTGAAAAAAAAGCATATGTTTATTTTTTGTATGTTTATTTTACATTAAAAAATTAACAACTAAATAGGAATCAAGCTGTGATTTTAGTAAATTATTAACTTAACATTAAAAATTTAACAACTAAATAGGAATCAAGCTGTGATTTAGTAAATTATTAACAAAATTTGAATTAATTACCATACTTCCAACTTGTCTATATGTAGGCCTACTAATTTCAGTTTTAATCGATCTACCCTAATGTCTCCATTATTTACAATCACAACCTCCACATGTCACTTACATATAGCCTGAAGATGCCTTCCGGCGATAACTATTAGTAAAGTGAGACTTAGGATTTAATTTCATTTTCTAGTTTATTTAATTTTTAACATGGATTTTCAAAAAGCCCGGCTGATTACTTTGAATTATTTAGTGTTGGTAGTCTGTGCGATCGATGTTCTTTGGAAGGGTCTTATTATTCATCGTGCATTTTAGGATATGGACGTGTAGGTAATGTTAGAATGAATAGTAAGGAAAGGTTATTTCATTTTCTGTTAAGAGAAAAATCAGTGGTTTAGAGAAATTAGTAAAGTTTGATTCAACCAAACTTTGTGTATTAATTATTAAACATTCATATTATTACAATAATTAAAATCAAATATTTAAAAAACAAATTTTTAAGTCTAAAAGTTTAATGTTGAATCTTTCAAAGTAAAATTCTTCAAAGGCAAATTTTCAAAATCTAATCTTTCAAAATGTAACTCTTCAAAACCTAATCCTTAAAATTTGAATCATTTAGAACGCATACCTAAAAGTTAAATTCCTGAAATTTCTAACCTTGCAAACCGTCGTTTCCTAACATCTATACTTGTAACTTTAATTACTCAAAGTAGAATTATTTTAATTCTATTCCTTTAAATTCTTATCACTCAACGATTAATCTTCAAAGTATAATCCTGGAAAGTATAAACATGCAAATCATAATCCTTAAAATGTCAAATTCTTTCAATTACAAGGCTTTCAAAACATAAAATTCAATGTTTAAATGTGAAGAATTATAAATTGTAACTCTTAGAAGTTTTGTTTTTCAAAGTGTAATCCTTCACAATCTCGTATTTTAACATGTAATACCTACGATGATTTAAGTTCAATCATTTGAAATACAATTAATTCTCTTCAAATTAAAATTTTTCAAAATTTTATCTTTCAAAGCCTAGTCTTTTAAACTCTAAATATTTAAAGATATGTATATACATTTGTTTTAAAGAGACCATACTGACAATGAAACAGTTAACAAAAAATAACATCTGAACAAACTTAACAAATAACAACATTTATTACAGCTTTATAATTAACAATACATCCTTTAAAAAATAATGATTTACTATAATAACTGTGTATAAAATAGAACAACACTTAAACAAAACTAATAATAAAACAAAAGAACAACAAGAACAAATAAAAACGTTGTCACTTAAAATAATTGGATTAAATAACTGAATTAACCCCTCCAAAATTAAGTTTATATATTTTAGGAGTTCAATCAACTAGGCTACTTAGGAAATTGGTTCCTTCTACTCTCGAAGGCGCTGAATAGCTGCCATAGTGTACGAAGTATATAGAATTGTTTTTGTACCTCAGACTAGAGCCCCGACTTGCTTTGCGAGTTTGCACCTCGACCTTGAGCCTCGGATTATGGACTGATTCGCTTCGCTCGAAGACGACAAACTCGATTCGCGGGTTTGCATCCCAGCCCACGTGGAATTTATCCGGGTACTTTTATTGTATTTTATTTTTTGATCGATTTTGCGTGTAAAAAAATGAGCAGAATAATCTCATATATTAATATTGTTTAGATAAAACACCAAAAATGTTCAATTTTAAAATTTACTTTCAGTCAAAAACGTAAGTCCGGTTGCTGTATTTTTTGATAGGGAACTCGTCCGCGCGGTTTAAAAAAATAAACGTGTGTACCAAATTTGGACCAAATCGGACGTAACGTGCTAACACACACACCCCTTATAGCAATAGCCACTGCAATAGCCCACCTTTCCAATTTAAATTCGCTAATAAAGTAAATCGTATTTTCAGATTTTATCTAGTAGTTTCAGTTAAATTTGTATTACACTGATTTGCAATTAAAATTTCACCATGAAATAAAGGTGACATTATAAGTAGGATTATGTATGTTCGGCTCGGACTTCGAAGGACTCTCAAAATAGGTGTAGTTAGTCCTGTTAGCGGTATATTTAAAATACCCTCCATATTTATTGGTTCATTAAAGTTCACTCTTAGGACTAGATTTGCAACGATTAATCCCATTATTTCCAATATTTACCTCCTTATATCGAGCAGGACGACTTTCATTATTACTAGCTTGGCACTCTTGTTCATTTCTTGGCTGGGGATGTTGCCAGAGCTCCTCTACCTATAATAAACCATTACACTGTTTATTCCAAAAACCAACTGCCTTGTAATTATTATTTATGATCATTCATTGAGTAATTTTAGAGTGTGGTACTAAAATATAATAAAAAGAAAGCTTATTGGTGCTATCCGTCCATGCACCGTTTGCCGATTATCATATTACTTACATGTCCAAAACTTGCCCGAAAGCCATAGGTGAACATTATTGGGTATATCATGTGAAGTATCGTTTGAATAAACTGCAAAATCAGTTTTCAAAAAATACTTTGGTTACGATTTTAGGAACAGAACGATTTTTTTAAAACAGACTATAGATTTTCTTTAATAAGTCATATAGATCGTAAATGCTCCGTTTTAATTGCTTATCACGTAGATAAACTCAAGATGGCAACCATTTTAATATATTATAAATCTTGGAAAAACTAAAACTATTTAGAATACGATCTTTTCTTTGACAGATTATAACGTACACTAACTACATAGCTTTCAAGCATCACAATTTTTCATACGATGGCAAATATTTTATACATAATGTACAGGGTTAATTTCAACGTTCAAGATAGTTTAAAACGTGTTATCGTTTCATTGAAACGCAGTTAAAATTATTTGAGTTTGACATCAAGTGTTTTACTCAAAACGTCTTCACCCATAAGGTAAAGTCAAACAAATTAAATTTGAACACTAACACCCACCCACTTTGTCAGTATTTGCTCGGGACAAATTATAGATTAATACAGAGTTTCGAATCAGAGATAAAGTACCTACATACCAGAACCAAAAGTTAAACGGCATTTAAGAAAACAATAATTTATATTCATCAGTACTTTTTGTTTTTGTACATTTCTGTTTTCATCCATTAATTTTTGTTTGTATATTTTGTTTTCATACATTACATTCTGTTTTAGTGCATTTTTGTTTGTTTTGTTTTCGTACAGTCCTTTTTGTTTTCATGCATGTGGTCTTTGTTTGCGTTCATTACTTTTGGTTTCAAACATTACTTTTTGTTTTCTTACAATACTTTTAGTTTTCATACATCTCATTTTTTTCGTATATAATTTTTGGTTCTCAATCAATACTTTTTAGTTTTCATACATTTTCTTTGGTTTTCTTTAGTTTTCATACATCACATTTTTGTTTTCGCACATAACTTTTGGTTTACAAACTTAACTTTTTTGTTTTCGTAAATTGCTTTTTGTTTTAGAACATTACATTGGTATTCATAGATTTCCTATTATTTTCATAAATTACTTTCTGTTTAGATGCATAACTTTTAGTTTTCGTACTGTTTTTTTGTACATGTTTTTTTCCGATTTGTTTTTGTACTTAACGTTAGGTTTTCAACCTGTACAATTGGTTTTCTTACAATACTTTAAGTTTTCGTGCATCACTTTTATGTTTTCGTACATTACTTTTGCTTGTCTTACAATACTTTTAGTTTACATACATCACGTTTTTGTTTTTTTAGATTAATTTTGATTTTAAAACTTAACTTTTTTGCTATCGTAAATAATTTTTTTGTACAAAACATTTGGCTTTCATACAGTTCTACTTGTTTTCGTCATTTCTTTTTGTTTACAGGCATTACTTTTTGTTTTCGTACAGTACATTTTGTTTCCGTGCAAGGTTTTTTGTTTGTGTACATTACTTTTGGTTTTCATGCATTACTTTTGATTTTCAATAATTTTAGTTTTCATACATCACTTTTTTTGTTTTGGTACATTACTTTTATCTTTCAAACATTACTTTTTATTTTCGTGCATTACATTTGATTTAATAAATTTCTTTTTGTTTACACGCATTACTTTCTGTTTTCGTGCATGGTTTTATCGGTTTTCGTACATAACATTTGATTTCTCAACATACGTTTTGGTTTTCTTACAATACTTTTAGTTTGTATACATCACTTTTTTGTTTTAGTGCATTACTTTTGTTTTTTTTTTTAATTACTTTTTTGTTTTCGTATATTACTTTTGGATTTCCTACAATACTTTTAGTTTTCATACACCACTTTTTTATTTTCGTACATTTATTTTGTTTTCGTACAGTACTTTTTGTTTTCTAACATTGTATCTGGCTTTCTTAAAAAAAAAAACTGTTAGTTGCATTCATCACTTTTTTTTTAATTTTATTACTTTACTTTTGGTTTCGAAACATTACTTTTTTGTTTTCGTACATTACATTTGGGTTTCATACATTTTATTTTATTTTCAAACAATTACTTTTATTTTCATTCATTACTTCTTGTTTTCTTACAGTAAGTTTTGTTTTCGTGCATGGTATTTTTGTTGTTTTCTTATATTAATTTGGTTTTCATAAATATGTTTCTGTTTACATATAATACTTTCTATTTTCAAACATTGATTTTAGGTTTCTTACTATACTTGTTTGCATTCATCATCTTTTTGATCTGAACATTACTTATAATTTTGAAACATTTCTTTTTTGTTGTCGTACATTAAATTTGGGTTTCATATATTTTTCTTTTTGTTTTCATACATTTCTTTTTGTTTACATTCGTTACTTTTTGTTTTCGTACATTATTTTTTGTTTTCGAGTATGGTTTTTTGTTTTCGTACATTAAATTTGGTTTTCATATATATTTTTTTTACATTTGTTTTTGTTTACATGCATTACTTTTTTTGTTTTCGTATAGTACTTTTGTTGTTGTTCATACAATACTTATTCTTATATTCTCACAACACTTTTAGATTTATTCGACAATTTTTTGTTTTCGTATATTACTTTTTATTTTCATACATAACATTTTGTTTTTGTAAGTTACTTTTGGTTTCCATACATTTATTATTGTTTTCTTACATTACTTTTAGTTTCCATGATGTACTTTTTTATTTTCGTAAATTACTTTTACTTTCTCACTATATACTATAGTATAGAGAAAGTATAATGATCGCAAAAAAAAATCGATGTTGAGATTTTTGTGGAAATATCCGTTTTGGGACCACCTGAGTCCAAAAAGTTGTTTTTTACAAAATGTCTGTCTGAATGTCTGTATCTATGTCTGTATGTATGTCTGTATGTATACAAAGCTAGAGAGAAAACTATACGATCGATTTCAACCAAATTTACACCAGACATGTTAAGTAGGCTTGTATAGATGCACGAAAAAGGGTCATGGAAAATATTGAAAAAAACCTCTCTTTGGCCAAAAAAACCCCCAAAAAATCAGTTATTATTTTTTTATAAAAAAACGGCTCTACCATATGCAAAAAAAAACAGCATCTTTCTAAAAATTCTCGTTTAGCTAAAAATAATAATAATAATTTATTTTTGGGAGTTTTTTGGCCATAAAGGGGGTTGTTTTTCAAAATGTTCAAAAACTTTTTACGTACATCTATAAAGACTCAATTGACGTGTTTGGTGCAAATTTGTTCGAAATCGATCGAATAGTTTTCTCTCTAGATAATAATAATAATAATATTTATTAGTTAAACTCCAACTTTAATAAAAAATCACCTCTCCTACCCCACCCTACAAGTCACAGTGAATCTGTTTAATAATTTAAAGTACCAGGAGACCGAGCTAAAGCTCGATTATAAGCAGGGCCTAGTTCGCTCACGTCAATAACTATTATTGCAAATTTCCGTGAACATCGTTTAGGTTAGGCCTATAACATTAAACAACTAAATAAAGGGTATGTTTATTTAGCAGAAAGAAGTATTCGTTGCCATGGTAACTATAAATAGATACAACATTAGGCTTACCTCTAATAAAATACAGTTTAAAATAAAACAGATGATTATTGTAATGGCATTGAAAACATTTGCATCTGCTGTGCTTCGTTTAAAAGAAAACAGATGATTATTGTAGTGACATTGAAAACATTTGCATCAGCTGTGCTTTGTATTGTTTAAAATGGACAAATTTCACTTTTTAATTTAATAAAAAGACGTAGAAAACGAATTTTCCCAGACTGGTGACCATTTCCAATCGATTTCTCGTGGCCGAAAGCCCCATATAAAATCAAAAAATCAAAAATCCTTAGACGGAGATTTCAGATCCATTTAGCAGACAGACTAAATATATATATATATATATATCTTATCCATATCTCTCGCTTTAGAAGATAAGATATGTTTGTGAGAAAGTATGTGCCAGTTCCTGGTACCGTTTATTTGGTTTCGTACAGTATTTTTTGTTTCTTGTTTTCAAACATTACTTTTTTATTTCAAACATTACTTTATAATTTCAAACATTCCTTTTTTGTTTTTATATATTATTTTTTGTTTTATACATTACCTTTTGTTTCCATACAATAATTTTTCGTACAATACTTTTTTCATACATTTTTTGTCTCCATTAATTTTTGTTTACTAACATTGTTGTTTATTAATTGTTTACATAAATGAAAATACCTGTTTCATGTTTTGCTCATCGTTCAGTAATCGTATTTATTTATCGGTGACGATCGTTTAGTCTTTTTTTTCAGGCATTGTAAACCAATTTTTAATTGCATTTGTTTAAATGAGGGTCAAATTTGACATGACAAACATTCACACCAAACAACACATAAACACTAGTTACAACAGTTGAAACATTAATTTAGACACATTGCTTAGTTATTACAAAAAAAAAAAATTATTATTATTATGAATCAATGCTCTGTTAGTTCTCCGGGCACATCTTCATAATATAAACTTGTGTTGCGGGTTTTCGTATTGGATTTTATCTAAGAATATTGTCGAATTATGGTGTTTGGTTGGAAGTGGATTTTTTAATTTAATATTGTATACGAGTTAGAAATAGTCTGTTTATAGATTCGGAACTCATCTAAGACAGTTATAATTGTCCCTTTGGAACATGTATGCAATATTTGCATGTTGCTTTGTATTTTGAAATAATTATGGCCTGTTTCTAAAAGATGCTCTACAAATTTGGATTTAACCGGATTAGGGTTTCTTTTTGGTGTGTGGTCTTTGTTTAAAATGATCTTCATAATTGGCCAATATAATGTTAAGGGCTAGCGACGTTGGTTATCTTTATATGTCCCGCTTGCATTAAAAGAAAAATTTTCTGTATTCTTAGATATTATTCCTTGTTTTGAATGGCAGTGTCTTTTTTACAACTTACCTTTTGTTTTCACGTAATGCATTTATTTTCGGATATTAATTATAAATTATTACTATTTTGTACATTACTTTTTCGTGCATTGCATTTTGTTTGAATACATTCTTTCTTTTTAAGGTAATTACCTTTGTTATGTATTGTTATACTTGTTTTTCTTACATCTCTTTTTAACAATGTTCGTTGGTTAAGATATTAATTATTTTTGTTTGCTTCTTTTTATATTTCTTGTTTGCGTTTGTTGCAGTTATTTTGTTGAGTGTCTGTTCATTCGTGTGTGTATATGTTTATTTATTAACTCTGTGTTACTTCTTTTACTTTAGTAATATGGGTAGATTTATTATTGTTTGTATTTATTGTTTCTTCTTTGTCTTAATTTGTTTCCTGTTTCGTACATTTTACCTTTCTTATATATTTTTTATTATTGTTTGGTATTCACTTGTCTTTGTTTTTTTTTTATTTGCTTGTTTATTTTTGTCCATGTATTATTTCATTGATATTTATGTTTTGAATAAGTCTATGATGCATTCTTATTGTTTGATATGTTTGGTTAATTATAATTATTTATTGTTGTTTTTAACGTTTATGTCTCTGTTATTGAAATTGGTCTTTCTTAAAATAGTTTATTTTTGCATAGTTATATTTTGGGTTTGCTTACGTAAATTTGTATGTTTCTTCGTTGATATCTTCGTTTGTTCCTGTGTGCGTTAGTAAATAAATGTTATTACGTGATTATTTAGTTGCTTTTTTATATTTCTTTGTTTTATGTGTTTTGTATTTCTCCTTGACTATTTTAATGTATTTAGTTACTTTGGTTTGTTTGTGATACTTGACTTTTTAGTGTTATTTAACATGATGAGGTTTATGTCAACACACTAATAACAACCTTAGTTTATTGATTTTACAATTAATTATAACTATTAGCAAACATTTGCTTACCGTCCCATGGAATACCCTTTGGACGACTCGTATTGGACTGCCAGAGTTCATCACCTGCAAGCACAAACATTTCATGAACAACTTGAGAGATACTTTATGATCCAGTACAAAATTCATTTTTGAAATTGACATAACTGACTTGCTACTTTCTGACTTTCTAATTAGTAATATTAAATAGTTTTTATATTAAAGTATAGGCTATCTACTGTTTCATCCGGCCTAGATAATATCTAACCCAACGCATTCTACCCTTGAGGTTTCAACTCGACCTCATCCGATAAACACTTGCTCTAGATCAATACCTGATTTATCATTTACTTTAAAAACTGCCTACACACTTTATGTATTTCTCTTTCATACATAACTGACTGTATGAAATTATATTTACTTTAAACATACATGTCAGACACATAATATGTTAGAGGATTATGTATTCGAGACTAAAACTTTGTAGTAAAACAGATAAACAACTTATTACTTATACTTTAAATAACATATTAGATTTATTACATTCTATAAACCACAGTAAAATAATTAAATAGCCCACGAGTTAAAACTTCGTCTAAAAATATGTTTTAAAAAGCATGTGTTGTATACGACAAAAAGCATACGACATGTGTTGTATTTTACAAGCATTAGTAATGTAATGTTTACTACGGCAGATCCCTTTGCAAAAAAAATTCCTAAATTTGACAGAATAGGCTTACTAAATGTCTAGTACTATCCACATTTATTTTCTTTTTTATATTTGTATTTAGGAGAAAGCTTTTTTTAACTGAATATGTCACCAACTCAATAATTTGATTCATAATATTAATTACCATCTTGACTGGTTATGATTAATAATATACGTTTATTAAAAATAAATTATAAGTCAAAATTGCTTGTAATATTAAAATGTCGACTTTACAATTGTAGAAATAATTGTTTCAAATAATGAAATGAGTTGTTAATGGCAATAGATTAATCAGCTGACAACCTTACCAACACTGAACATCTTTAATCAGCTGAGCTATGTATTTTAAATGTACAAATATGTTTGTTTTGGAAACTTACTTTAAGAATAATAAGAATAACACAAATTATCACACACATAAGTTTAATAAACAAACTCGTTTTAACAACAAAGTCATCATCCTCTTTGTTACAGGATCTTTAAGTAACAAGTTATAATATGTTTTCTAATTCTGTGCCTCAAAAGAGCATATTTTTAACAGTATTTCTTAAAATTTACAAACGCAAGCATAGCTCAACTACTACTTTGTTTTGCAGACCTTGCAAACACAAACATTTTGTTATAAATATTTTCCAATAACTTTTATTGTTTCAAAATGGCGGCACAATGTCTGGTAATTCAGGTTTAACATAATTAAACACCTCGTGAAAAATCATTAATTTTTTTAAATTAATTATATATACATCAGAAATACATAATTTAAAAAATACTATTTAAAAACAATAGACTTTATCTAAGCCTACCTAATTATACTGACCGGGATTTTTAACTCGTAATGTTTACAATAATTATAAGGATTATAAAACTGTATTCCTATTTGTTAAAGTATTATATACATTATTATATATTTAAAGAAAAATAATAACATTATCTTTTAAATGCTTTTTATTCCATATTGATAGATCAAATTATTTAGAAGTTATTAATAGTATAGTGAAGAAATTAAACATCGAATGTGCATACGAAGATGTACGAATGTTTCCAAAGTTAAACGAATAGGTTGTGTAAATTTGTATAAACGAATATAATTTATGATAAAAGGTTTGATTTATATAAAGTTTATAACATCAAATCAAATCTTATAACGTATATACCATACATTAGTTCAGTAACACATATTTAAAAAAAATAAACTTCACAAGAAATTATAATGATTGATGTTGTAAACATAACCCCAAAGTATAATCTACGCGGGGTTTTGTTTTATTTCAGATGATGGATGCAATCAGCTGTTACATTATATGTTACTCATGTACGTACACTCGCTTTTATAGGAGTTTATTACAGATATACCGTTCACTACGTAAACAATCAAGTATCAACATAAGAATCAACATACATATAGGTTTTGAATTATATGTCGAATAGTGTTCTACAATTTTCTCGTCTCGCTAAAATCTATTTATTTTTTCAACTAAAAAACACCATTTCTCAAAAAGCGTAAAAGATATCACCCTATAAAATAAGATATATCACAAAACTATAAATAGGATTATTTGGATTTTTAAATATTTGTAAAATTTGGCCTCCACGGCATTGACAATTTTTAAACGGAAAGGTGTAATGTTAAATTGTGTTTAAAATTACTTGATATTTTTAAACTGTGATATACAGTATATTGACAACTGTTGAATAGAAAAATGAAAAAAGTTTAAATTGATTTCGTATTTCTAGGTTAAACCATTTGCCTACAATATAGCCGAGAAGAGTGTTCACCCTATATAATCATAAACAATAAGTGTATAGTTTTCACGTAATGTTACTTTTCAGTTCAAATTATTTATATTTTATAGTTACTAAAATGAAGTACTTAGAATGTTTCACACGGCTAGAAAAAATATCCCAGTTACCTCATTGTATAAGCCATACTAGTTTCCATAGCAACCAGAAACAGTCGCGATAAACTCAGTATAGCTACTAATTAATTTAATTGTTCCCTGAATGACGGAATGGCACAATCTATTTCAAATAAAATCGGAGGATTACGATCCACTACGTAATTTTCCTGTTAGACATTTATTAATTCCATAAAAACAAAGAGAATTTTAGAGAAATAATTACATATGACCTAATTCCTTAAATTGTTATACTTCTAGTGGCCTTTGAATACACCTAAACACACTGGAATTGTAATAATAACATTCACGTAAAAGCGATAGTTCATTACTGTACAGTGCAGGAAGGCATTTTGTAGTATTTTGTGAGTTTAATTTAATACGAATGGAATTATTAATTTTCCATTAAAACTCAATAAGTACGAAATGGTATAGAAGATAAAATATTTTTACTAACAATATAAATTGATAAATATGTTAATATAATTGTTTAGTTAAATGACAACTTCCATAAGTCGTAACAACCTAAGTGTTAACATCATAAGTACAATAGATATTTTCTACTTTAACACAAATATATATACATGTTTTATTTATTACAAAAGAATACACCCATTTACTCCTTACATTCACTATTCATGTCGCCTTCAATTCTCTATTACATCCAAACCTCAATTTTCTAACTTTTTGAAGACTTTCTACATTTTTTAAAACGATTTTCCCAAAGTCGTTCTAAAGCTTAGGTTACGGGTATGTCTCGTTTGATCAAAATAAGTCAAAACGTTCCCATCAACATATTTCTTAAATGCTTGGGTTTCTATCTAGATGCCATTTTGTATTTTAAAACAATAAACAAATCAAAAGTAAATTATGTGTAGTTGAAATTTTGCCATACTTCTTAACGGAATAAGTTGTAATTTTCAGTACGTCTTAAAAAGAACTTTAAATATTGATCAATGATTAGTAGTTATAATCATGATTATGAAATTTGGCATTGTTAATTCGTGGACGCCAACGAAGGTTTCAATTTAGATTTAATTTTCAAAATTACCTAGGTCTCTGATTTTGGCATAAATTTAGTTTTTAACATTATTTGCTTGTTTTTGAAATTGAAATAAATTGATACATCGAAAATAAAATTATAATAACAAAATTATATTATTATTTTCTTTTTCAGTTGAAATACACAATATTCTAACAAACCACTTTTATTGTTAACAGTAACCGGCAAGGAAGAAATTTATAAAAATCTCTTCTATAACTCCATGACGTCAATTCCGTTTTCTATTAAGTCGTTTGGAAGACAGGGGGCAACAGAACATACAGCCAGACAAGAACGACTTACATACTTCGTGAAAACAAATCTGTTTAGACACAAGAGACTGGAAGTAAAATACTGTTTTAGAAATTACAATGCCTCAAAAGGTATCTTTCATAGGTTATGGGATCACTCATGTATATTGTAGCAAGCTTTAATTCAAAATACGTTTAATCTGCACTTGAGTGGCGCAAGTTTTACAAACCTAAGGGTACAAACAGAACAAGTGGGTCGCGATGGAGATTGAGGTCGCGGTCGCGGTCGATGTCGACATTCATGTAAAAGAAACACTGAATGGAAGAGAACAGAGCAGGTAACCAGGTGGAGGTTTAGCGCGATGCCATCCAGGAGGTTTACATCGATGTTTTTGAAAATGAAATGAGTTTGTTTTTAAATGGATGCCTACATGGATGCTTCTTTGTAATTGGTGAGTTCAAGGCCAAGTTGCCATCCCCCTCCACAGCAGCTCGCATATAACACGTCTGGTGTCTGTCATTCCGTGCGCTAGCTCAACTGAGCAGCGCAGGTAACCTCCTTGCTATGTGTTGTCGACATCGACCGCGACTTAACTAGTAGCATCCACCACAACCTCCACCTCCACCGCGACCCACTTGTTCTGTCCTTACCCTGAAGTGATTCAAAGTTATGCAATGAAACATGAGAAAAGGTTTTTATTACGGTTTTTCTGACACCCTGTACATTCAAATAATTTGGATCTCTGTGAGAATATAATTGAAATTTAAATGTATTTATTCTTTGATAAGAAGTATGAATGTCTTAATAGATGTTGAGGTCTAAGGATTGTTTCACAATGATATTTCAACTGATATTATTCTATTAGGCTTTTACTTGTAATATTCTGTTTCATTATACTAAACTACAACTCTTCAAATTATAATTAAATTTTGTAAAATAAATAATTGGGAATTTTACAGGAATTTGTTTCACAATACCATTAATAATTTTCAAATGATAAATTACCCAAGTCTAAATTAATTTACCCATACAAAATTATGTTAGGTTAATGTTTATTATAAGTGGATAATTACAAATTAAAGGTAATTTTGTATAATACTTATTACTAAAATAACATATCTACTCATATTTTCATAAATTTCATCTTGTAAAATTTAATAGACGGAATTGTTTACACGACAAATAGACCTTTTACACGAAAACGCCGAGATGGTACAGTTTTCGGACAACAAAAGACTTAAGTTTGTCGATCAAAGAGGGTGAAACCATCAGCCCTGCTGTAGTATGTGTGGGAATATTAATGATTACTTATGTTTTGTAGTACTGGGATAGATAAATGCAAATATAAGCAGCACAAGGTGTTAGAATTGTTAAAACAAAATTACTTGATCCTCTATGTCTAGTTGAAAAAATAATTTAAAAAAAAACAATAGTATATTATAAGTTTATATGCTTTGTAAAATAACATTTGATTTTAAATAATAGTTTATACTCTTATGTTATTTAAGTGGATAAATAATTAGATTTTTTTAGTAAACTGCTCAAAACAAAAATATATTCCTGTATATTTTGGTGTTAACAAAAACTTACCTGCAAAACTTTCTAGGTTTTCAAGTTTTTTAAATCTAGATAACTGTTCAAAGGACAAAGAAAGTCCTATCTATTAAAGTAGATAATATTCGTTGTATATTCGCCGTTTTGTCCAAATTTTACGTGTCGCGTTTGTTCCCATTTAGAACTCTTTTAAAGAGATTGAACTAGTAGTTAATTTAATCTATACCAATTTGTTGAGCCTCGATAATGTTATGTATTTTACAACTTTTAACTTTGCAGTTTAACTTGTTAATTAAAACCAAAACGAAATAATCTTGTCATAAATACGTGTACATAAAGTATTGTTGAGTATATTTGTATGTTTTTTAATAAGGTCTAACTTTAACAAAACTCGTCCGATTTTGATAATAATTTACTGTTGTCTCAAGTATCACCGTATAAAAATAATATTATTTTTTAATATTTGGCTGAACAGTTATTGAATAAGAGAAAGGTTTTGTTAAAAACAGTTGGTTGGGTGCCTTTAATAACATTGCCTAGTTAAAATGTTAACAATCGTATTGATAAGATACGCTTTTCATTGGCTGACGAAAATCATATATTTTTAGTTTTATTATTTATTTATATGTTGAATTATTAATAATGTAACTGTAAAATTAAAATAACAGATAAGATAAGGTCATAGGCATAGAATCTTATCATAAGGTCATATACAAATGGAGGGGAGAAGCGTGGTTGCTCATATAAACTACACACAATCGTACCTATAATATTATCAAACGGCAATACAGGAAATTAAGTAGGTACCTGTTCAAGTTGATAAAACGGGCGGATGGGTTTGACTCAAAATCATTATTAAAGATTTCTTTTCCAATGTAGAATATCAAGGAGCTGTTGTTAAATGAACTCCATTACAGTCTGTTACAGTTCGAACCTATATTTGCGTTATGTTCGTACAAATAACTGGAGTTCTGTTTACTTTCTCTCCCCGGTCTGTATTAATCTAACTAGTTTAAAGCCAATATAGATTATTGTGGACAATCATATAAATTATCGTTGTGGACAAATATAAATTATTAATTTCATCTGTGGTTAAATTAAACTAGTTTTTGCCAGTTATGTTACTGTTAATTTCAATTTGCTACGCAACCCAAAATATAAATTTCCACCTGCAATGTAAAATTAATCCAATTTAAACTTATTTTCAAGAACAGTTTATATTTATAAAAGTCAAATTAAGTGGTATACGGCACAAGACGCTTCAGCTTATTAATTAGCTACGTTTACAAAAGTTTCTTGTAAAACTAGGCCAGTATAAAGTATTGATATTGAATGATGAAACTTAGTTAATTATAGTTCTTGTAGTCTACGCTGTTGTCGCTTTGACATAAAGTTTTTAGTTTGTAAACAGCGTGGGAGTTTATTAATTACTTATAAACACTTAACATTGTAATCTCTCTTTTCCTTTACGCGTGTGGATTTTACTACAATTTGTATTCGTTGTTTTAAAAATTGTAATTATTATTATTGCAAAAAGTAGTGGACTTATGCAGTGGACACAGGAAAGTTAAAAATACAGTTCAATAATAACAAGATTTTTACCATTATTATTTCTAATTGTTAAAAAGCAAAAAGAATTTAAAATTTCAACATCAAAAGAAAGTTTGTTCTTCTATTCTATCAATACGCCCGTATTTAAGCCGAAAGTTCGCTTCTACCCAGACACCTTACCTTCTTGTAGATCCTTGGAACAAAAAACAATAACTGAACAACTTAATGAAAAAGTTGGGTTTATTGAACTACCATCATGTACATTGAAATGACATAGTCATCATCCTCAGGGGTTTTTTACACTACTGAACTACAAAATTAAAGTTTACTTCGCTCTCCCCACTCCTTTCCATTTACGCCCAATCACAGTGAGTCTTTTTGGTGTGGAAATAGCAACGCTATTAACAACAAACAAGGAACTAAAATTAACAAATACATCTTTAAAAATAAAATCTTAAAAAATTAACAAATAAATCTTTAATAATTAATTATTATAATAATATTGTAAGGTATTTTGTTGCTTAAGGTGTTTTCACCATGTCAGACTTTATAATTTTAATGCGACTTTACCATGTTATGCTTTTTACAACTTTTGGATATATATTTTAATTTTGAATTGAATGTGTAACAAATGTACATAATATACCTTTTCTGTTGGCTCCACCAGAATTACACAACTGGGGTACGTTTCTCTTGGCTTGTGAGTGTACTCCAGAGACTAGGTATTAATAATTAAAGAAACGTTTGAGTTTAGTAGGCCTAAATCTAAATATATTCATCAAAATTCTTCAAATATTTTAACTACAAATGAATCTACTAATTAGTGAATAAAATATCACCAACTCACTTCCTTCAATAATTCAAGTTTTACAACAATTAAAATCTTATGACAAATAACAATCGTAGACATTATTTAAAACATAAAATAGGCCCTCCAAGCTGCCTAAACAAATCAATTTCTAATAATAAAATAGCGAATTCATTTAATACATTACTTAATCATTCACAATGTAATGACGTGTTAACAGAAATGTTCCTTCCCTTTTTTTTTGAAAATATCTATTGTTGAATGGTAACAGCCCCAATTACTTGACAACTCTTGGTTTAGCAGCCAATTCAAATGGCTCAGTTCCACTAAAACTAAATACATCTTATAATAACTTAAGATATTTTTCGTTTTTTAATTCAAAAATTCCTACTCCTCAAGATCTGTCTTACAATTATAAAAGTTATTAAATCTACTTACATCTGTTTAAACATATTTCTTCTCCTTTCCCTCACTCTCACTTAATGGATACTTTATCCAAATTTGGTCGCCCGCACTTTTATTGCACGCTGATGTACCGCCCGACACTTTCACTTTTAAAATATTGGCCAGGAATTATTTCTTGAAGGCTTTTTTAATTAGTTGTTACCTAATATAGATTACGAGATGTGTACTTCTTGATGGAATAATAATTTGAGCTTTCCTTTTTCACGCTTTGTTTCTCCCACCTCATTTTCGTCGCATGTTCTTGACTCCTTCTGGTTGGTCCATTTGAATATTGGTCCCTTATGATTGACTGTCGATTTTTGCAAATTTGACATTATTTTTTGCTCTTAAATATTTGGCCTAAGTGCTTGTAAATGCTGCCGTATGCTTTCTTCGTGTTGTAACCTTATACTGGGCATCCGGTTTGGACTTTCGCTCTACTTCTTTTGTAGATTTATTTCTTTGTAATTATTGTTCTGTTATTTTTTAATAAGTTTTTATTGGTTGCTGGTATTTACCAACAACCCTGACAATGCCACTAACGATTTTACTTTAAACTAGTTAGATTGATACAGACGGGTTAAACATAAATAAAACAAACTGGTCTAAAGAAATGTTTAACTATAAACAGTCATGAAATAAAAGGAAATACTATTATAAAAAATACAAATTTGAAACTAATAGGACTAACAAAATAAAATTAGTAATAAAATAATAAAACAAATACACAGTGAAACCAAATAACTTAATCTTCAAACCAAAATGTAACAAATTAAATTCAACAAGCTAAAAATAAGCATAAAGTTTTACAAAAAGATAAATACAATTTTAAACTAATCTCTATGCCTAACAAATTAATTGCGTACCCAAATCATTAGTTAATGATAATTAATTGTAGTCCAGTAGAGCAGATAGATTATAAATAAGTAATCGAAATGTACATCGGGTAGAGAACAATAAATATATTCATTAAGTGGTTCAGATATTGTTTTGTTCCTTATTTTTTTAGTTAGGGCTTTAATTATTAATCAGTGTGAGTTTCTCGCCACACTTCCTTCTTTACTTTTTATTTTGTAATTACAGTGAATTAAAATAAGAGTATTCTACATTTATAATAATTATGTACTTTTGGATCCCTATGCTTTGACTTATTTCTCTACAAAAAAATCTATGATAAAAAGAAAGAAATATTTTTAAATTAAAAGAAATGTCTAACCTTATGCTAAAACTTTCTTGTTTTAAGTTTATTCTCGATCAACTAATACAAAAATGTCTCGTTTTCTACTTTATTTATCTTATTTTGTAATGGACAGATAAAACACAGAACTAATTTAATCAGTGTCGAAACGTTTACTGTTATAAGTCGCACGATCATTGTTAGAGTTACCATCAAGATTTCTTTGCCTTGGTCGAAGATTTGTGAGCGCTCGAAATAGCGATTGAGCAACGCATCCCCATAATTGGTTTTGTGCAAAATTGTATTTTAAACCAATCCACTGAAGTGGTTAAACCAGACCTGGCTACATGGCTACATGGTTGGCTCAGTGACAATGTTGGTACACAATTTTAAAGTAATTTGAAACTGAATAATTTTTTTGTATAGGTCCAAAAACTTGTTTGTTTTTTTCTGCAGAAATTTATTTGACGCATTACTTAACATTTTCAACAACGATATTTATTATATTTCGTCAGACATACTTTTTCTATGAAATGAAAACTAACCGATAAAGAAATTATTTATAATTAAATCGTTGCAGTGATTGGAATCTTAACCGTTGTTAAAAAGTACAAAGATAAAACGGAATACCCATTTATACGCATTTAATTTTATCAGGTCAATAAAATTTCGTGAAAACGGTGCACTGTGACGTGCTTAAGACCTTAATCAAGAATCGGATCGTGAGAATCCGATTTATCTAACAGAGGTATCGATCCTCATCAATCTATGAGCGGGCGAGAACTCGGAGTTCACTTGTAGCCACAATGTAGATTGATTGTTTTATTGAGTATTGTATAATTTATTTTCTAAAGTGTAGCTAATTAATATAATGTCCAGCTAATTGTGTATACGAAAGGCGTCAGTGACAAGTCATGTCCAGCCCATATATTAATAATTATGGCCAAACTAGTTTGAAGGAGTACAGCCGGCGATTTTAATCCCATTTTGCCACCTATAATAATTTCAGAAATGTATGCCTCAAAATATGAAAAAGATATATTTTAAAATTAAAATACACATATTTACTGATGAAATATATTAATTGTTGGTATTGCAATCAGCTGTTTACTCCGACACTTCTAAACTGGCATAGAGGTTATTTCGCAGTAGTATTTCCTAAGACTTTACTAACATTAAGGGTCTGCTGTAGTCGAGGCCAGCTTGGATTTTTATCCCGTTCATTTGTCATAGCAATTTTTAAGTACCAGTTTGATCTTTTTCCCTTACACAATAAAAAATGTATAATTAAAAGTAAATCGCAAGCCGGATCCGAAATTGTATAAAGAATATTCAGTTTTTTTTTTTCAGCACTCAATTATTACAAAAGCTGGATTTATAAAATGGTTTTAAATGAGGCAATTTCAAAGCGCTCAGCTGCAAGAAATATCACTGTTTAGATACGGCTATGGGTGAAGCGCTGGAGTCTTCCAGGTTGCTGTCTCTTTTACTGCAGCAGACCCTTAACGGTCGATTTCATACTTTCAAAAAAATTGTAGGTTAGGTTTTTGCTTCGAAATAGTCATACTGGTTATAACTCCTGTTTATCATACAATTAGTACAATTAGATTTTAACAATGCACATTATTTATGAACTTAGCTTTGAGGTTTTATCATAAAATCTATGTTTTAGGCTTGGTTCTTTTGCTTTACCGCAGCGCTCTTTCCTAGTATTTTTTTAATAACAACTGATTCTATTCCGATTCTGTTTAACTACTTTGTGGAATATCTGTGACAAAGTCGTTATGAAGACTAAAACCTTTCTAGAGCTTAGATAAAATGTGTCTTTTTATAACGAGTGGAGGGAGATAGCAAGAACGAAGCGTTTGTTAAGCCTTCCTTCCACAGAAACTGCATTAAAGCTGCCTATTTACTAGGAACTCAACTTTTATTCTTTTGTGAATTACAATATTCATTGTTGCATTGGAGTAAAAATCATAAACTGTCTATGATGTATCGAAACTAAGTATTGTGAAAGCAACACTAGATAAAGTTTTTTTTTTAATATAAAGGAAAAGAAATGTTAATTTAAAGTACTATGATAACAGTGCTATGATAAAAGTACTATGATAACAGTACAATGGTAAAAGTACTATGATAACAGTACTATGGTAAAAAAAGGTTTTTGTATAAATATTATCTCTAGGCTCACTAACATTAATTATTAAAATCAGGTTCAACACATTCAATTAATGTTAGGAAACACTTTAGTGAGTTTTATGTATGGCTGATTATCATTATCTTATTTTTCAATATATTTTGTAAAACTAACAAGTAATATATACTTTCCCATTAGTTCACTAAGAGTTATAAATTTTCTGACTTTCTTTAAAATAAATCAATATATTGCATGGTTTACGTTTCTAATTACGATAGTTATTTAAATATGAATCATACAAGTAATTATATAGTAAAGTTGTATTGGCAATCAGCTGAATAATCAGCCTCAATCTATTCTTAGGCTACTTGTATTCAGTGCTGTCAACCTGTATAATGCGTCTACAAGTGCTCTGATTGTTTAACTCGTGAAACTCGATACCTGTAATTGTAAAATTGTTACTTGCATCTTTGTGAAATAAGCCCTAGTTGTAGGAATTTGTTTAGAGTAAAGTTAATCTAACTTTCGAGAAGAACGATGAGGCCAAACACATAGTTAGATTACTACAGAAAAACAACAGAGTTGCCTAGTAAATACCAAGTCAAATCATTGATTTGTCAAACATTGTTGAGTTTTAAAAATAAGAGTGTAAACACGAACAACATTTATAACAGAATTAATTGTTAATCCGGATTGCTTCCAGTATACCGGTTAATACGAAACTCGTTAATCCGGATAACTTCGTTAAGTACGAATAATATATAACTCGTTAGTGAGGATAGTCGAGGTTCTACAACATACAAACATTACTATGTAGGCTGCTTACATCGCCATTAGAGATGACACAGCATGTGAGAGGGACGTTTCTAGGTTCGTTAGATGCTAAGCTGACGTTCCACCATCTTGTGTTGATGTAGTCACTGTCTGACGAGATACCGCAACAGTTGAACTGCAAAAAAACATGCCATTTTGAATAAAATAGAAGTTATATAACAATAATGTAATGTGATGTTATTGTATGTAACTGTACCCTTTTCTAACAACTTACATTATTCAATTAATTTTGTTGTTTTTTTTACATTCCATATTATTTATTTATTTAAAGTGTACCCAAAATTCAAACAGCTGTATCTCAGAAGCTATTCATGGTAGAAATCCCATTTTGGTCACATATTAAAGTTATATTTCTCTACTTTAAAGTTAGTCCTTATCAGTTTTGCTGAAACCCCCTTGTTTCAAGGTGAAAAAACACAAATGTAAAAAATAACAACTTTAGCAAATTTTGAAAATTTGCTTGAAATTTGAATGGCTGCAACTCGAAAAGTATTATATTCAGGAAGATGATTTTCATTTTAAATTTTGGCAAATTTACTGTTCTTTAAAAAAGGACTTTTTTTTGTCAAACCAGTCCTTCATACTAAAAATTAGAAAAAACTAGAACAAGGTAAAAAATTTGGGGTTTTTCGTCACCGGTGGCACGCGCGGAGCACTTGTTATATTAGTGCTACGTATAAAACATCTATACAGTAGCATTAACTCTTCAACATGCTTTCTTAAATTTATTGAAGCACTTAGAATAACTTAAATGTCTATATTTGACCTATTTAGTGATTTTCTTAGTACAAAACTATTTGCTTATTTGAATCACCGTTTTTGTTCATTTACCAATAAAAATGCTATTTACTCATAAACCAACAACTATACGACTATAAACGTAACAACCTTTTTTAAATCTCTTATTTTATGGAGTATATTGTCGCTTTTTTCAATGTTCTATCTTGAACGGTTCTCAAGTTATAAGCGTTTTAATAAACGGCACCCCCACCATATTCCCCCCTTCCCCTGGGGGTGTCGACCATGCTGGGGGGCGACGACATGGCTTTTCATGATCACTATAGTGTCTATAAAAGTAATCAGAAATACAATTGCGTCAGGCTTTCCATGCATGCTCAACCCCCTTCAGATCCTGGACTATATGCAAAGATGCTCGACGCAGCACCAGTTTTGTGATGTCTCGTAGAAAATACTCATATATTCCTGTCTGTAGTAAATTAAAATTATGATTTTAATTTTGAAAAACACAGTGTATAAGTTTTCGAAATTTCAGCTGCAGTTCTTTAGTAAATAAAAATAAATTGCAAAGTTCTTTAAAAAATAATTTATTTCATTATTTAATCACGTAAATATTTTTGGGGTACAATAATGCACAGTAAAATATTTTTAGTTCGGATTATCGGAATACACGCGGGTTAGAATGCTTTAAAGCTATGTAAATTTAATTTGATAACTTTATACGTTCTGGAAAAAATAGATTGTGACAAGGATGTCATGTTTTAAAGGTTTTATTTATTTTATTTTCAGATAAGTTTTGAAAAAATAACTTAGGGCTTTTAACCACAGTGTGCTTAGTTAAACACGTATATTACATCTTGTGATAATCTTGCCTTAAAGTAACGGTATTTGCTCCTCTCTAAGCGAAATAGTTGCCAATTACAATATTATATTCACTTATGTTTTCCTTACTGGACTGGGTATAATATATTTCATAAATACCTGTACTTACGTAGATACTGCTCGCAGTCCTATTTATTGTTTATAAGTTACTTTATGACGTACGTTTCGCCTCTCAATCAGGCGTTGTCGAATCAATCACAAGTCATAAAATAATATTCGCATTATTATGAATAATGCACGTCATAATATTACATTTAGTTCACACAATATCACGTCATTTTAAAAAAGAAAAGCTTATAAATATACACACATAACTCAGCGCACGGGTTTAAATGTTTACTATACTTCATTGATAAATTAGTGTAAATCTCGCCTGTGTCCGACCCTGCGCCAGTACTGAATGCACATTTCTGAGCGACAGGTAACATATTGGTTTGGTGGCTGATAACTCTGATAAATGATGTCAAAAATATTGTTGGATTGGAAGTGGGTTTTCTCACTTAATATCGAGTTTGGGTTTAATACGGTAGATGTGGAATTCTTCCAAGACATCCATACTTGGTCCCTTGAAACATGTGTTTAATATTTCCATGCATTCATTAGATGGATTCTGCGTACTGTTTTTAAAAAACAGACTATGCAAGACAAACCAAAATACATAAGCATCAATTACGATGGAATACTGGATAATGTCACACATAGAATATTCCGGAAACAAGGGTACACACTGGCATTTAGAAAACAACAGTAATTTGAAAAAGGCACTCAAACCAAAGTTCAGATTAGATATTAAGCAGATATTATATTAATGAAGCTGATATTAACTTAATAATGCGAATATAGCTGATATTATATATTAGTAATGCGAATATTATTTTATAAATTGTGATTGATTCGGCAATACCTGAATGAGAGGCGAAACGTACGTCATCAAATAGTTTATAAACAATAAAAAGGACTGCGAGCAGTATCTACACAAGTACAGAAATTTATTAAATATACTATATTATGTCAGAGCATACGTCCTACTGTTTACATAAGGAAAATTTATCAAACGATATTATTCCATAAGCAATAATTAATATATCCAGTATCATTATACTCCCACGTGGCCTATATCAAATATATGCACACGCGTCAGGCTTCGGGCAGCACTCCAATCCACCTGAATATTGCCGAATAAATTGTTGTACTACGTTAATCAGAAGCAATCCTTGAAAAACAATTACACTTCCAAAATCAAAGAAATCTCTCCAACTAAAATTACGCACGATGCAGTGTCTTACGTTCATCAAAAATGTTTAATAATTGACAATAAATAAATTATAATTTCTTATTTTGTCTTTTTAAATTTTGAAGTGTTACCTCCTAAATGCTTGGTTTCTACAAATCACGGATGTGTAAAGTGTGATTACATGGCGACTTTATTTGTGGGAACTGTGTTTAAGACAGCGCTTCAGTTATTCCCGTTAAAAAAAACCCACATTTCCGATACAGATGGGTAGTACGTGGAAGTCAACCTCCTGTAGACCTTCGCGTGACACGCACTGCGATTTTTCTGCAATTAATCAAGGAGTGGAATAAATTTAATTCACAGTTGAACAAACACGATTTCAGAGTTGATTTAGTTCTATGAAATCAATTTTTGACCATTCTAGTGGGACCGGATATGCTTATATATGTAACCGTTTAAAGTCTTTAGTTTTAAAGTCACTTACAGCCAGCAATCCTTTTGTAATTGATTTAAAATGAATTAAGTTGAAACAGCAGAGCACATAGTAAGATTCAATAATTTATATAACAGTATGGATTAAAAGTATGCACATATTGCATAAATGCAAAAAGTTAAATTATGACAATAATCCAGCGGTAAACCTTAATACTATCGGCTGATATCACAGTGAACTATGTAGCGCCGGTGTAATAACATGGAATAAATATTCATAATCATGTTGAGTATTATTTAGAGTATTTTGTTTAATTTATAGGGTTAAATAGTTTAATAATCGTTTTTTATCACCTGACTATGGACGATAAATGTTCGAAACACGTGTCGCGTGTCTATATAATAATTTGTAGAAATTTGAAAACGATTTCTGACGGTAAGCTGCATTAACAGTTATTATTTTTCGCATGCGGCTCTGTTTATTATGGCATAGACATACAACAACACGAGACTACCAAAAGTTTCCTCGATCCAAATTCCATTTATTTATTTGGAATATCACTTATTAATATCAGTTATTTAATATTTGGCGTTTACTTGAGTAATATCTTTAAAAATATATTTTTTAATATATTACAAGTTAGAGACAATTAATTTTGTAATTTTCGTATCATATTTAAACACTTTTGGAAATTAATAAACTTCTACATGTAAAAAGGTTTTTTAAGAAAAAGTAACATACACTATTTATTTATTTGTCCTATTATTTATTTGCCCTAACTATAATAGAAATTCTCACACACACATACGTTTAATAATCAACGAGTCCCAACGACAAAGTCATCATCCTCTCTGATACATGAGCTACCAATAACAAATTCTAAATCTAATTAAACAATTTATAATCTGTTAGTTGTAGCTCATGTGACACTGAGGATGACGTCTTTTTCGTTGAAACGAGTTTAATTATTAAACTTTTGGAAAGAAACAACAAATTGGTTTTTAGTTGAACAGAAATATATCATTTGGTGCGTCTCAGGTAATTTTTACCGAGAGATGCATGCACTTCTTCAATTTGTGTTTAAAAAACGAACGTTCCTATCCAACGTGTTTCATCTATAGATCACTAAGTAAGTTCTTGGAGGAAATTGTTCTAAAAATTACATTCTTTTTATTTTATTTTTAAAAATTTAATATTTGGACGGGTCTTTCCAAAAGCTCTTGGGTAACATTTAGTAAATTTACCAGGAATAAAAATATTTGTTATGATTTAACATGATACTTGTATGATTTAATTATACTAACGATTCTATTTTAGCATTCTATCTGAAAATAAAAAAACTTGAATCATTATAGGATCACTTTTTGTTTTGCCTGTATATCACATTTCATTTCCTCCAGAAAGAATAAAATTTCACAAGAAATTTGGCATAGTTATAAAAAAATTTTAACGCGTGTATATTCCATTAGTCTGAACGCAATATTTTACAGTGGATTTTGGGAAGTCAAAGTTTTTATTAAAAAAAAAATATTAACGCGTTTTTTTAAGAATATGAAAACTATGTTTTAAAGAATTTTGCTGATATGTTATTAAACCATTTCCAAAGTCAAAATTGATCAGGTACATAACCTTAATGCTGCATGCTTATTCTTACTTAAGTTTGGCAGCTACTGTCATGCCTAAGTACATAGCCAAACTTTACTGTAGGTATTTATATAAATTTGTATACAATTTTCTAAAGTAGCAGACCACTATAGTTTTTCTGCTATAGTACCTTTGCACCACAAAACTTGCACAACACTTTCAAAAATAGAAAGGATCTCCGTTCCAAGAGGCTAAAACACAATTTTCGAAAATATGTTGAAAATAACATTTCACAAAATTAAAAAAAGTTTTGATATCCTTAAATACATCCCTCATCCAGTATCATCATGTTTCCTAACTCCCAAAATTTTTCTACATATCTCATAGTAAAACCATCATAATTCAGTTCAACATAAATAAACTGCTTCTAGCACATTAGTGTTTTATCGTACTTTCTCCGCAGATTTCTAGACAATAGAACAGTTAAGCGATGCAAGCTGTTTAGTATTCAGAGTCAAGATGCTACTCTGCCTAATAGATCACCTTTAAAACCTGAAGACCTCGCTCACACCTCCTGTTTCAACGTTTTACCATTGTGAGAGGTATCCTTTAACTCGTAATACTAATTAATAAATAATAATTAATAATGATTAATAATAATGGGTCCACTAACAGCGGACATAGTATATTATTGGCTGGAAGGTACATTTGCTGAGAAAACAGTTTATAGTTAACCGGGGGGGGGGGGCGCTAGATGGAAGCATCACGAGATGCATAGAGTTAGTCTGGGACTTCTGGGAGTGAACGCGTCC
>JAGFPH010000755.1:244619-263754 GCA_018207615.1 Philaenus spumarius | reverse complement strand
GCATTTTGAATAATTTGGTATTATAAAATAATATATTTTCAATAAAGTAGTAATAACATTGTCTAACCGATATTAAAATAATGCAATAAACACAATTTAGAGCCGGTCAGATCTTGCCCCAAAGCTGTTGCCTTGCTTGTATGTTCAGGCAGCTCAGAACTGGACATGAAATATTAGTTGAAATAATTTTTGTAAAATTATTTGGATATACAACTATTTCATTTATGCATATTATATCTGTCAGTATAAATTCAGTATAAGAACCCAGTGTAATTTACAGTAATTCTATTACTTGACATATTTATTACTTTTCAAATATTTAAAGCTAAGTCTAGCCAAGTATATTAAAAGTGTAAATTAAATCATTAATCGCATGATATAGAGCTGGGATTACATCTGCGACATTACCATGATTTGTCGCAAGTTGTAAGCAAATGTATGCGAATTGGTGTCGCAATTTGGCCGAAAGTTAGTTGACAGAAATTCGTTTACGTGACACTGCATCCCAGCAATTTTAACTTTCGTAACGTTTCCAACTATTGTTGAAAATGCCAGTAGGTGTTTCATTGTGCCGTGCTTGCGTGATATAAAAGTGCAAAATTTCAGCAAAAATAAGTTAAAGTTTCATTTGCTTTATTTATTATATTTGTACTATTATTTTTTGTAAGGCATTTAACAATCATCGTATTTAAATCAGCTTAGTAGGCCTATAGAATAAACAATCCTTTCAATTTAAAACGTCACACACTTTTTAAGAATTAAGGGTTTACCCTTTGATTAAAGTAACTAAACAAGTTTAGGTTTTCTCGGTCAACAGTATTTCACTTTTTTTTAACCAATTTTACACTGTTCTTATTATGATTCAATAATCCCACTAACACACATACATATTTCAATGTTTTATTTTAAACTTAATTTAATTATGCCTAAATATAAAAATAATAATTATTAATTATCTTACAAAATATTTATTAGTTATAGTAAACAAATTATTTTTTAAATCAAAAGGTTTTGTAAGAATTTATTTGTCAATTTAAAATTGTTAACTGTCCCAAGCCTATTCATGTATAAGTGTATCTTTCTAATAAAAAAAAACTTAATTGAATATTTCCTTGCAAAGCAGATAGTCCATGAACCTTTCATTTGAAATAAGGAAATTCTTATTAATTAAAATTATCCAGAACATGGACTTTCTACCTTTTGAACAAATGCTATATTATATCAATATTAAATAATTTAATAAACTTCATGATGACAAAATTTATATAAACAAGAACATAAAATCAGTATTACAATTGTTTTAATATACAAAGCAGTTGATGAGTATATGGATGACAATTTTAACCTTTAACCTTTTTTATACAACTTTGTTGATTAATGGCATCTTGGAAAAATAAATATTGAATTATTAATCCATAATTAATTTATGTATTGATGCAGTAAGTTTCCTCTAACTTTTCCATAGAAGAAAATGTAACAATCAACCACCGTTATGCCAATCCCAACCTTATTACAGATAAGTTCTTATCCCCAAAAAAAATACTCATTTGAAAGTTTTGAGGACTGGTGTCTGAGCCAGAACGTTATAAGTTAAAAACCGGTGGAGTTCTACAATAAAATAAACAAGGTAATATTTATTAATATATTATCTTCTATATTAATAAAATAAACCTAACTTAAAAATGGCTTTGATAGATCAGGGTTCGAGAGTCCAATACTGTGCTTACAATTGAAATAAGTAAATTTCTTATTGTTCATTGGCAGCCATGTATACATTCATGTAGCAATACATTTATAGTTGCAAAAGTAATTCAAACATTTCAATCTTAGAAAAGTTATCTTATTGGAGGAAGTACATATAAACAAATTTGCAACTGTCAGTAGCTCTATATAATTGATACATATTCCAGTAATTGTATTTTCAAAGAAAAACAGAACGTTTCCGAAAAACCACATTTTAATTTACAAGTATTTTAATTTAAGATCCTTCACAAAAGCATATAATATGTTGCATTCTATTCTAAAGAGGGTAATGGGTTTTAACGCAGAGGATAAAGTAGCTCACCCAGCAAAGAAGGTTAAACGCAAACAGCTTCCCTTTGGTGCAAGAAATCTCATAGCATAGCGCCATCTTCTATCTAGAAACAATTACACAAAGTGGTTAGTCAACTATACTATAGAATCGCTACAGACAGGAAAAGTTTTTAATAACTCAAAAACGATTTGTTAAAAATTTAAGTACCGTTAAGTAGTCGTAGAGCGATATATACGTAGTTTTTTTTCTGAACATGGACCCAAAAACCAAATTAAAAATACTAATTCAGCCTTTAGCCCAGTCGGTGTAGATCACAACTACCAATAATTTTCAATACGGTACGGCTGATTTTTTTATGAGTACCTTAAAGTATTTAGATTAATATAAAAAAAGTTTACCAGTCTATCGATTTCCCAAAGTCGAAAATCAAAATCAAAAAAACATTCTTTTTTCGATATTCCTTAATATTTCGAGCTGAGATGAAGATAAATAAAAATAAAATATACCACCGTGTAGGGGAATTATTTTCAATAAAAAAGGTCATATGTATTTTTTTCGTCCGAGCAATGGTTTGTCTGGAAAAAAATCGATAGTGCAGGTATATATATTTCGCAGTAGCGCAACTCGGCCGCACGGCTGAAGACCTATTTTTTGAAGCGCGGCCCAGTACATTATAAACTATTGCATAGTTATAATGTATTAAATAAATAGTTGTAATAGGGCGTTTTCAAGAGGAAAGTGTCAGCTTTACGAAGGCATGTTTTTTTTTTTTTATTACACATAATCATCTAACAAATTACCCAAATATATACATTGAAATTAAAAAAAATGTGTCTCAAAGAAAAAGAAAACTGGTTATTTGGGGTTTTTAGGAGGAACTGGTTCATATAAAATATGAAAATTCAACATGGCGGATTCAAAATGGCTGCCATTTTCTTTAAAAATTCAAGGTTTTTATATTCAAAATAATACAATTTCGTAATAGCCTATACGCAGTCTCGATTAACTTTCTCTAAAGATAATCATCCAATTTGTATGAAATTTAAAATATACATAAACAATATATGTATAAATATAACATACAAAAATTATACATCTACGATAATTTAAAACTAAATAGGCCAGCAAATTTATGAACGCATAATTATCAATGTATATGTTTGTATATGATCGTTTCCGTTCATACGTATAGCAGATCTAAGTTGGCCATTTTGTAATATATGGAATTAAAACTTGGTATAGCAAGTGAAAAGTTTATTTTTAAATTATATACCAAGACTCAAGTTGGTATCTTAAAAATTTGATCAGACTTATCAACGAGCCTCACGATTTTTTGCTTACCGAACGCTGTAGCCCATCAATCTATTCCAGTTTCGTCATTTTTTGGAATATCAACATCAAATTTGTTTTACAAGTTGAATACACCAGTATAAATATTCTCAGTAAGTATGAACGATTTTTTTCATGTTATTATTTTTTTAAACTAGGTGCTTGGAAATAGTCTTCTTTTATTTACCTATCTCGTTTTAACTACAACACCTCTGGATTCAACGATTCCATTTTCGACATTTTTGAACATATCGATTTAAAAATTGGTACAGAAGTTACAAACACAATTGGTTTTTGCTATACTTATTTCAAAAACTGTATTTAAAAAATTGACTAATTTGCAGCCGATCAACTCAAGCATTTTGATGAAAAATCTAAAAAGGTCTAAAATTATTCTTTTTTAAGTTACTTGTGGAGTTGGTGATCCTAAAACCAATAAACCCATTGATAAGTCAAGTGGCTCTAGATTGGGTCATTTTCAAGATAACAAACTGAGACTCAGCATAAATGTTTAAAATATATATTTTAACTTCTGTGTCAAGTTTGAATTCGATATATTAAAATTCAGCCAATTAGAATGAGCCAACGCTACATGTATGAATGAGATTTCCCCTTTCTGTGATTTCTGCCGTAGGCCTATTATTTGCTTTTAGCTGTATTTCTAATTTTAGTGAATAAAACAAATTTTTTGTATTAAAAATACATTGTAGTTAATACTTTTTAACATAATTTATTTTTAAAAAAATTTTCAGCAAAAAAAAGCAAAAAAATAGCAAAAAGTTACTGGGACGAAATAATTACAGACGTCCTTTTTATTGAAAAACACTTCCCCTACAGGGTGGTATTTCTTATTTTTCTTTACCTTAATCCCAGCCAGAAATATTAAGGAATATCGAAAAAAAAAAGAAAAATTTTTCGAAGGCAAGTTTCGAGACTGCGTATAGGCTATTACGCTAGTCTTAACGAAATTGTGTTATTTTGAATATAAAAAAGTTGAATTTTTAAAGAAAATGGCATACGTTATGAATCCGTCATGTTAAATTTTTATATTTTATATGAATCAGTTCCTCCTAAAAACCCAAAATAAAGACTTTTCTTTTTCTTTGAGACACATTTTTTTTAATTTCAATGTATATATTTGGGTAATTTGTTAGATGATTATGTGTAAGAAAAAAACATGCCGCTGACACTTTCCTCTTGAAAACGCCCTAATACAACTATTTATTTAATACATTATAACTACGCAATAGTTTATAATGTACAGGGCCGCGCTTCAAAAAATAGGTCTTCAGCCGTGCGACCAAGTCGCGCTGCTGCGAAATACATACCTGCATTATTGGATTTTTTTTCCAGACACAATCACTCGGACGAAAAAAATATATATGACCTTTTTTTATTGAAAAATGCTTCCCCTTCACGGTGGTAGTTTTTATATTTATTTATCTTCATCTCAGCTCGAAATATTAAGGAATATCGAAAAAAGAATGTTTTTCGATTTTTTTTCGACTTTGCGAAATCGATAGACTGGTAAACTTTTTTTAATGTTAATCTACATACTTTAATGTACTTATAAAATAAAAAAAAATCAGCCTTATTGTAAATTACTGGAACTTTTGGTCTAAAATTACCCCTACCGACTGGCCTACTTGTTGTCTTGGCCACTGTCATTCTTTGACCGTCTGTGCCCGGTGACAGTGTTGTCTCTCATTTCAGTTTGTAGTTAATTATTAAGCCTAGTCCACACTTGCAAACAATGTTTGGAAATTGTTTGCTGTTTCTTCATTATATTTGTCTACAGTTTTCAAATTGTTTCGCAACTGTTTATAAACTGTTCCGAAACAACATCGAAACAAATGTTTGTCATTGTTTTGTGTCCACACTATCTAGGCAGTGTTTCTCGAGATGTTGACTGAAGAAGATGTTCTTCTAGCTTGAAGTTGCGACAGAGACTTGAAAATTTCCTCTCGGGGTGGTTTTTTTTCTGTCCATACGAAATGCTCCCGGTGAACCGGGGGGCTTTGGGGGGTGGGAGGGGAAATTTGTGAAGTTGCGACAGAGAATTGAAAATTTCCTCTCGGGGATTTTTGGAGGCGCTGATTTTATTTCTGACTATGCGAAATGCCCCCAGTGCACCGAGGGCTCTGGGGGGTGGGAAATTTGTGAAGTTGCAACGGAGACTTGAAATCCGCATTTTTTCTCGGATTTTTTTTTCGCGCTGATTTCAATTCTATGAGAAACGCCTTAGATGAGCTGGGGGCTCCAAGGAGTCGGGATCGATGGGAGAAAAAACATAATTTTTGAAATATTTTGAGATAAAGACTTAAAGACATATAGTGATGATTAGGCCGGTACCCATGGCAGCTGTTTCTTCTTGTGCGCAGCTCTGAAGTGTTGGGAGGGGTCACAGGAAAGACGAAGAGAGATAGAGAGAAAAAGTTAAAGTATGGAATAATACAGAGTCCGAAGAAGAAGAATATACGCCGCTGCTGGTTTTGGGTTTGATCGTTCGTGTAATTCATTTGAAAAAATCTTGTTCTAGTGAATTACTAGTTGGAAATTTGTCACTAGTTGAAAATCAATTGCTTGCCCAAAATTCAGTGTTTAAACATTAAGCATCGTGAACATTCATAAGTGGTGTCTATGTTATAAAGTAACTACTATTACTCTATTTTATTAACAATAAAATAAATAACTGACTACTTTTGTTTAACAATGTGGATGATTATTTAACAAGATATCAACATTATTTATTTCTTTTAAATAAAAGTGTCTCCTTTGGTAATTCAAATTCTCCTTTCATAAAATATTATGCCCATCGCCCCCCCCCCCCCCCCCCAGTGCACCAGAGGCATTTCGCATGGACAGAAATGAAATCAGCCCCCTAAAAACCCTCGAGAGGAAATTTTCAAGTCTCTGTTGCAACTTCACAAATTTCCTCCCTTCGTCCCTCAAAGCCCCCCCTCCCGGTGCACCGGGAGCTGAAATCAGCGTCCCCAAAAATCCCCGAGTACCGATTGTCACGTCTTTTCATCCATTTTTAGAGGTTTCAAAAAAGTTATGCACTCGCGATGCATTTCCGCTTTCTCCCGAAACTGGTCGTATGTAGACTTTGTTCCTGGTATTTTTCTGAACACGATGCAGAAAACTGCATTCAAATCGGAGCTGTAATTCATAAATTTGTTTATTTTTCAGTACTTTGCCTGGTCTACATGTTTGAGTATTTTCCATTTGGTTTGGGAAACAGAAAACATTGTTTTTTGTTTGCTGAAACAAGTTAAATGTTTGTCATTTGTTTACAAACTGTTTCCAAACTGTTTGCGAACTGTTCGGAAACATTTTGAAAACTTTCGGCAAACAGGAAAACAATTGGAAAATGTTTCCGCAAACATATTTGTAAGTGTGGACTAGGTTTTAAGATGTTTGACATCGCAGCTCTAGTATTTCAATTCTGGATTCCTCCGTATTATTCTTATTCTAATTTGTATTTTTAGTTTAGAAGTTTTAAACATAGGTTTAGCCCTCTAGGTTTGTGATTTATATTTATTTTATATATGTGTTAGCTTTAGTTTTTTATCACTTGAAACGAGAGTTGATTTGTGCTCTCGGAATATCGTGTAATACTTTCTTTATTCAAAACGATGACAAATGACCGAACAATCAGTTGTAAAAAAACTTCCAGGAATACATAAAATATAAAAACTGAAACCATCGGTAGAGTTCGTTAGTGGGCAAAATCGGATCAAAGTAGTAGAAATGGAGAAGGTTTTTTTTATAAACTATCTTAGTATGAAAAATGTGTTAGCCTTTAAAATTGATTATACCTCCTAAGGCCGCTGAGAGAGCATTCTGCTCAAAGCAAGTGCTCTACAGCAAAATTTGTTGCTCATTACTAGCCCTCCATGTATTCAAATTGGACTGACAGAACAAATGATGTACAGCGCTCTACAGCACCGTAGAACGCTCTACAGCACCGTAGAGCGCTCGAAGCAGTGCCGGATGCCTAGTTCCCGATTGAACACGATGCAACAAAACGCTCAGAGCAAATCGATCTGCGCATGCGCGACCCTTCCTCGCACATCTTTGTGTAGACTACTGACATTAAGGGTCGGCTCTAGTAAAACAGAAAGCAACCTGCGACTCCAGCGTAGCGGCGGGTAGGTTACGCGGACATTGCTCATCCTAAATCCATTTAAAACCCAAAATTGTTCAAATAGCGTTTTCAAAAAAATACCAAACTCTTGGGGACAAAATTCTTTATCCTAATGGCTTGATAATTTTTCGCTATAATTAATAGTTACATCGTAAAAAAATATTTAAAGTCACCCTATAGCGGCGGTAGGTTACACGGACATTACTCAGCCTAAATCCATTTAAAACCCGCAATTGTTCAAATAGCGTTTTCAAAAAAATACCAAACTCTTGGGGACAAAATTCTTCATGCAAATGGCTTGGTACTTTTTCGCTATAACTAATAGTGACAACATAAAAAATTATTAAAAATTAATTTTTTAAATTGTTAATAAATATTAAACAAAACGTTTTTCTTAATTTTGGAAAAGCCATTTGCATGCGTATTGGCCATAGCTTTAAAATGACATATCGTTCATAATTATCCGATCAAAAATAAAGGAAAAATATGGACTTTAATTTAACATTGGTCTTATGGAGTGTCAACCAACATGGCCGACAGCTAGAGCCGACCCTTAACACAAGGTTGAGGAAGAGGCAGCTCAGTTGGCTGTGCCAGCAAGAAAAAAACTGCTATCTTTTTGCGGACCTAGACTCATAACTCGGCATTACTAAAAACATTTATAATTCCTTATCTTTCGGTTTCTAATTTTAAAATCCTACTATGTATATATAATTGTTGTTGAATAAACTATTTATGGGTAAATATAAATTGGGTATACTGTCCGCGAGAGTTAAGAAGTCTTCTGAGCCAGGATGGTATGCAGCAGTGTTTGTATGTTAAAGCACGGCATTTGCAGGCGCTCCGCGTTGTCCAAACATTTCGCGCCGCATAGTTTTGTTTTTGCTAATGTGGAATCCCTGTAGAACAGCCGTTAAGTGCAGGGCTATAGAATACAAGCGCTAGACCAGTCCGCCACGGAAAGCTGTTTTATTTTTTATTTTTGTCATCAATAATTTTATTACTCTAGGTTTAAATATGATTATAATTATTTGTATATTATATATTTATTCATTTCTAATTATTCTGATAATTTTAAGTGCATTTTGCTAGTAAAGATTTTTTTAACATTTTAACTTAAAGCTGCAGAAGAAATTACTTGAGGACATTGGTGACTTTTTAACATAAAGTAGTCTCGCTTTCAACTCTTACATTAAATAAATAATGTTTTTAATGTTTATTTTAATTTGAAGCTGAGTACTTAAAATTTGTTGTTTTTAAATTTTGAGTCATCAATAATTACCGGTACTCTACGTTTAAATCTTATTATTATTTATCTATACTAATATTATAAAGAGGTAAAGTTTGTTTGTTTGTATGTAGGGGGTAATCTCTGGCGCTACTGAACCGATTGAAAAAATAGTATTACCAATAAAAAGCTACACTATCCCTGAGTAACATAGGCTATAATTCATTTCGGTAAAAACCTTTTTTTATTTTAATATTTGTAAATTTAGTCGGAAAAAATCTTAGGTTAGGCCTGGAATGATAAACCAACACATGTATTTACATTTATTACCATAGCAACCAATGAATAAAATAACAGATAGGCCTAATATAGATGTTTGCTTCAATATTTCCATTAACAGCTGATTTCAAAATTTGAAGCTATTATTTTTGTATTTCTACCTTTTAGGTTAGGGTTTTAAAGTGTAGACCTTAGCTTTGCTGGTTCTTTTAACTATTATTAAACTGCTGTTATAAAATATAAGAAATAATTTGGTTTGAACATTTGACATTATTTACCATCTTAGTTTTGAGGTTATTATTAATACTACAACTTTATTATAAATAAAACATAACGTATGTTTTTAGAAGGTTCCATTGGGGGTTGGCGTGCAAAGCACGCAGGGGTCTCCCCTAGTATATTATATATTTATTTATATCTCATCATTGTGAAAATGTTTATTTTAATGTATTTTGTTAGTAAAAGTGTTTCTTGGAATATTCAAGTAGCGCTGCAAACAATATTACTTGATAATCTTGGTAACATTTCATAAAGTAATCTCGTCTGCAACGTAACATTAAATAAATAAATACCTTGCTAAAACGGTCTGCTAGTGACTTGACCGCAACGCAACAACATAATATATTCCAAATTAATAGTTTAAGTAATTTCGTCTGCAACGTTATATCAAATAACATGTGAAAGCTAAGGCTAAGTAATAATCTAAAACGTAGTTAAAAACTTAATTTATTTCAAAATATTTTAATGCAATTTTAATTAATTCTTTTAAATTAATTTGACTTGCTGTACACTAAATTTATGTCTCCAACTAAATCACAGTACGCCATTGACCTTCATTTGCACAAGTTCACTTGTATTCACGCAGAGGTGAGTTGTAGGGAAATCCCATCTTGTATGTTTTGTTGTATTTGTGAGTGTTTCAACGACGTGGTATTTATACAATGTTATTAAATTCGTACAATAATTATTACAGTACAAACAATGCAATAATTTACGAATTTTACATGTAATTTATTGCTATTTAATACAGTAGTTTTTCTTTTTTTAGCGACCTCTAATAATCAAAATACAGTAACAACTTTCTTTCTTAATAACAAACTTTTTTTATAGTACTTCTATACTGTAATACAAGTTAATTTTTAAAACTGGAAGGCTTATGGCTTTCTCAATACTATTAACACAATTAAATAGCTACAATAAAGTAAAATCTCAATAATTGGCTATTTTACATGTTTTGCCACAGTGAATGTGAGCGCAGAATGCCGTGTGCAACGTAGCGCCGACTCAGATAAGCGCCTGCAATTTTTGAATAGGCCAGAGCTCAAGGGACTTCTTAACTCTCGAGGACAGTAAATAGATGTCGTAACTAGTCAGAGACAGTGGTTGTGAAACAATGTCTTCATGCAGGATAGTACGCAGTTGGCAGGCGGGATGAGTAGTAGAGCGTTCCGCCAACTGGGCTGCCCTTACTCTACCGCTAGTTGCTCAATGTTCGCCAGCACGCCTCATACGTCCGCACACCGAGAGAGCAATAACGCAAAATGCTAAGCAGAATGTCCAAATCTCTTGCTGTACAACAAAATGTTACCTCAGTGTGCGGCCAGCCTAAGAGTAGTACCATGTACTCCGTTAAAAATATTCTTTGAAACACCAATTATTAGCTCAAGTGGTGGAAAAAGTAGGGGATAAAAACCAAAGTCATAACTCCCTTGGTATCAAATCTGAGATTTATTATAAACCTTCTAAATATTATCTAAAAATTTTGTATTAAACATTTTTCGACATGATCAACTGCGTTCACTGACCAATTGCAAAGTATGACCAAACTGAGGTCGCTGGAAAAATCGAGCCTACATTATAAAAAATATCGAGCCCGTTTAAAGTTGTTGTAAATGCTACGAAAATATATTTTCTAATACGATTTTGTTGCTCTGATACAACCTAAATTATAGAATCCTATTTAAACTAACAGAAGTCACTGAATCAACAAGTAGCTGAATCCAAACTATTACTACACAGTACAACCAATCATCAACGTTGAACCAATGACATACTATACTGGTCAACATTTGTTTTCAAGATGGAAACTATCCTAACCTAAACAGCCTGAAGCTAACCTATAAATTGCTTTCAGGTAACCTACATCGTCCCTATTTACTTCATTGACATTATCTGCATCCACACACAAACCTTGGCATAGCAATAAAGTGTTTGTTTCCTATTTCAATATTTGTGTCTACGTCTGCCTGATCATGATTTATACCATTTTAAGCGTAAATTTACGATATATTGTGTTTATTTTAACTGCTTAAGTGGAACATTTTCTTTAAGTTGGTACTAATTAGTGGGTTGGAAAAGCGAACCTTGTAGTGCGTACAGCACAAAGGAGTAATCACCCCTATTTTATCCATCAGTGGTAAGTATATATATTGGGGTCATTTTGCCATGCCATCTTGTAATTTGAAAACCAAGTCAGTCGTCATTTTTCCCCCCAAATGTTTACTTTTAATTACTTTTAAAATAATATAATAGTCAACTTATAATTTAAAATTACTTTAAAATCCAATCCCATACCTAAAATATGGGGCACATGGATTTGTAAAAAGTATGTTCCTTAGATATTTTAGGTACGAAAAAGTGAGGTTTCAGTTGATATTTTCTTAAGTTGGTATCTACTAGTTATTTGGTTGGAAAGGCGTAACCTTGTAGTATATTCAGCACAAAGGGGTAATCACCCCTATTTTGTCCATAAGTGTCAAGGACTTTGTTAGGGGTTATCGCGTATTTTACAGTATCAAACTGTATTAATTCTTGAGAGATAATTTTAGTCAATCTTATTTTTAATTGCAAAATAAACTTTACTGTTTTCCAAAGTAAAAAGTGTACAAAATGTTCGTGCAAAATTACTAATCATAAAAGCGTGGACAAACTTAAACAAATCTGCTTAAAAATCAGTGCAGCTATTTCAGCCGGCATTTTATATACGCGACTACGCAAATTTTAAGCGTTAAGATTTATGTGCTAGCTAAATTACAGTTCTAGTACTTCTTGAAGAATATTCCTCAGGATCCTGAAGGCAAATCCAAATACATTAGAGGGAGTGAGAGGAAGGGGTTTACGTGATAACAAAGATAGAAAACTTCGCAACATATTTCCAAACGTAGGCGTAGATTATTTTGAGCAGAGCAGTAACTAAGTGTGGCTCATTGAATCAAGTGAAAACTACTTACACAAGTCAATGGGACAAAGCCAAGTGCTCTCTTGGTTATGGAAATTAAATGTGACATCACTCAGTAAATCGATTTTAAGAGCTAATAAAACATTGTTAAAAAAAGTGAAAATGATCATAGCTGAGGGTCTGTAACTAGGGGGTTACACTCTACTTCCAATATGACTTGCAAATAAATAATAGGCTGAAGTCATGACTTATAGGTAATCAAGTGAAGAGGGACTCCACACCACTCTGGGGTGTTTTATTGCCTTTACCTCCGGACAGTAATTTAAAGATAAATTGGGATAAGCAGAGAGTGTCTTGTACGATTTTTTTAAATTGTTAAAACTAACCTACCGACTATTTATTCTTGCTCACGCTACCTTACAAATCAATTCTTAGAAGAAGTTGTTCGTTTTCGCACGGACATGAGTATTTTAAATCTTACCTTACGGATGTAATAATGTGAAAAAAGCAGTTTTTTAGTGAAAATGTGAATATTTTTTAATATCATTTTATAAGCCTTTAATATAAGTAACACATATACGATATGCATTTGTATATTCTGTTATTTTCAAAGAAAAAACTTTGAGTGTGTAAATAAAAACCTATAGATAAACTGTTTTTATCACTGTCGGCTCACTACAGCTAGTATAATTGTACAAAATTGTTCAATTGTAAGTATTTAGTACCCTTAAAATAACATTTATTCAATTGATATTTTAATGTGTTAAACCAGAAAATGGCTTTTCATAAATTTATAACAAAACATTTTTGAAATCAGTGTATCTAGGTAAACGTAGATTGTTCTTAATATTATTTCAAGATTAAAACGATAACTATTTTTGGGTGGAGAGGTGCAAACATAGTGGTTGTTTGGAAGCGCAATTTGTCTAAATTCTGCACTGTTCAGAATCTTTAGATGGTGTTCGTACATCTTTTGTATTATCATCTATCTTGAAAGTCAATAAGAAAGCTACCTCAACAGACGCGAATGTCATACAGTAAAGTGTAAGTTTGTATGTGTATATTAATATGTGTAAATTAGGGTGTAGTGTGTGTGTTTGTATATGAGTACATTTTTATGTAAGTATGTATGTCAATATATCAGTTTGAATGTAAATATGTGTGTATGTAAATGTAAAACCTTGTATGTATGTATGTGTAAGTTGTGGTGTAAATTTGTGTGTATGTATTTGTGTAAGTTTGGATATAAGTATATTTATTAGTTGTTATGTAAGTAAGGGTGTACGTATATGCAGTTTGTATGAAAGTATGTGTATACTATATTAATTGTATATTAGGGTGTAAGTGTGTGTTTGTATATATGTAAATTTTTATGTAATTATGTTTGTTAATGTGTAAGTATGTATAATTTTTACACAGCAATGTAGGTCGAGTGGGATATCAAATTGCAGGACTTAATAAAGCTGACTATTTTTAATGCTAAACCTTTGGGCATATCCATCTTTGTTGTTTTCTCCTGAGGCATTCCAACTAGATTTTAACCCGAGAGGATTAATTTTTGTTCCTTGTTTCATTGAAAATAAAGGTGAATGTAAATTTTATTATAAAAGCGTAATTTTTCTTTTAGTTGTAACTAGCTTATTTTATTTTTGTTGAATATTTAGGTCAGGCAAATTAGGTAAAAATACCCCTCTATCTGGAAATAATTCCCTAAAAGGGGAAACTTTGCATATGTGTAGTACTAGCACCCAGTAACAACACATCAAAAATCAACATTCGTGAATGCTGTGTTCAGCAATGTGTGATAAATGTGAGGGATTGTCATTCGAGAACTCGCCAGATGGATGAATCCGAGATTGTCGATCAAGATGAATAATCAAAATGTTATTATATTAATAACTGCTTTACTTTTTAATTATGTTTAAAAATAAATAGAAGCTAATAAGTATATTGTATTTCAATTGTACGTATTAATAAACGTGTTAAATTGAATTTCCGACGTCAACTTTTTAAGTTTCAATTCAAGTTTTGTTATTATTAGTTTAAGTTTTAGTTAATTAATTTAACGGTTAGTGAAATATGATCGAAAAAGTGAAAAGTAAAGTAGCATTTTGTATATGTTGTTAATGGATACTAGTACAACACATAAGCAAAGTATCCCATTTTAGGGAATTATTTCTACGTAATACCTTAATATGACTGTAATAATTGTATATGTTTCAATACTAGCTGACACGTACGGCGTTGCCGTGGTGGTTAGTATTTTCAGTCTTTAATCTTAAAATAGAAACAATTTTACAGAACTAGCGAATGAATTCATTGACGATGCGGACGTACGCAATTGTAACTGAACTAATACAAAACAATTTGTATTAAAACTAAACTAAATCTATCACAGTAATAATCGATTGTAATAAATAAATAATTTATTTGGTTGATGAAAAGACATTTATATCAGCAGACTTCGAAGCGGGTCTGCTCCTGGATATTATGGGGTGTCAGCATCACGTTTAAAAAGCAATTGCAATTTTCTTGTAAACTGCTTCATCATATCACTAACTTAAGCGTTGAGTTGGTTAAGTTTCCAGAAGCATTTAAACTGCCGAAGGTTGTTCCTCCGTACAAAGATGCAGATTTCGGTAATTTTCGTCCTATCTGCTATTATAAAATAATTGAAAAAAAACTTAAAAGATTAATTAGTGTCATACTTAAATGCTAATAATCTCTTGTCTGTGTGCCAGTATGGATTTGGAAGGGACATCATTATTTAAAATGCTTTATTCTATTTAAATAAAAATATTAATGAAGGAATCAACGGGAATAGAAACAGTATTATAGTTTTCTTCGATTTAGTACATAGACAAGTATTACTTAATAAATGGGACTGAATCGGGTTTCGTGATAATGCGTACTCATGGTTCGAAAGCTATTTGTCGAACAGGAAACAAAATGGTGTCAGTGTGTGGAGTAAATAGTGAACTGTGGAATATGGCGTCATCCAGGGGTCGACGTTATGACCTATTCTGTTTTTTATTTATATAAATAATTTGTCTAAAATCAATATTGACGGGAACTTTTACCTATTTGCGTACGATACGGTCATTTTACTCGAGGGTAATAGTTGGGAAGAAGTACAAGGGGAGGTTGTAAAGTATTTGTCGTGAAAAAATGGATCGATCAAAATTGTTTAACCCTTAACACTTCTAAACAAAGTTCCTTCCTATAACCCTTAGGTCCAATAGTGATTGTCCTTATGAACATATTAATAAATTGCATTCTTGTGGGAACTACTTAAGTGAGTTCTGTGCCTGTAGTAACACTGATGGAGTTGACTCGTACAAATTCTTGGGTGTTTGGATTGATAAACGCTTAAATTGGCTGGCACATGTTAACTATTTAGATTGTAAAATTAGAAAATTAATCTATGTTTTTAGAAATGTAAATGAAATATTATACTTTTGTGAAATAAGACAGTTATACTTTGCATATTATTACCAATCTTTGCTTGTCATTCAGATATCGGTTATGAATATGGCGCGCTCTGTAAACCTAAAAGACATCCATCTGATGAGCTGTATGACTATTTTATCTTATTTAATGTCAGACAACTTTTTGTAAAAACTCTTTTAACTTTTTTACATAAAAATTAAAATTCCATTTTTCCCATTTCAAATCATTTGCATTTTGCACTACATTCCCAAGCACTGGGTATAAGAACAGATAAACTAGATCTGTATAAACCACTAATTCATATTACGTATCACAGATCCTTTTCCATAATATTCCAAAAAACCTGAGACTAATTAAAAGTTATGAAGTTAAAGCCTACAGAAAGCAAGTTTCTCTATGGTTGGGAAGAAGGGAGGGATTATTATGAGTCCGTTATTTCTTCACATAAATATATTCATAAATTATAAAGTTATGCATAAAGTTATGTTTATATATCACTCATTTTATGTTTTATCTCGCGTTCTACTTCTGATTTCTTGTAAGGGTATTTTTGTGTGGGCTTTGTTGTGACGTACTTAATAATCTGTCAACAAATAATGGTGTAGTGAATTAATATGAAGGTAAGGCAATGTAATAAAAAAATCAGTTGATATAATAATCAATTAAACCGATCAGTTGGAAAAGCATTATGTAACTTATAAACTTATTAAATTATTCGGTTACGTAAATGGAGCCAATACACAACTCTTTTAATAGTACAATTTAACGTATATAATTAAGTAAGCAACGTTTACTTCTTTATAGTACAATTAATTAGTATAATTAGCATTTCTGTAATAAGCTCTGAGACTAAAGGAAGACCTGCTCATGATACACTGTATATTAACTAAGCCAAGCAAATAATGATATTACTAATGGATGGCATTTGATTAGTAGGAGTGATTCACCAGTAAACCTGTCCTGAAGGTTGAAACTAGATGGTCTTCAATGTATAGACTTGATAATTGATAAACTACAATAATAATAAACGGTACCAGATAACTGCCACATACTTTCTCCCAGTTGATACTTTATACCTTTCCCAAGAGTAGCATAGGAGGTGGTTATTTAGAATTACAAAAGTAGGACTTACCATGGAAAATATTAGATGCAAGTAACACACATCCATATTATACTATAATATTAATATTATTATTATTAAAACTATTCGATCGATTTCGAATAAATTTACACCAAACATTTCAATTAGACCTGTATGGTGTAGATGCACGAAAAAAGGTTTTGAAAAACAACCCCCTTTTTATCAAAAAAACCCCAAAAATCTGTTATTATTATTACCTAAACGATAATTTTTAGAAGGATTCGTTTTTTTTTTTTGCATATGGTAGGGTACATTAAGGGCTACAAATAAGCCAAATTTTATCGTTAGTGGCTACAAATAATTCCACTAAAAATATTTTTGGGTTCAGGGAGCACCAACACAGATAATTCCACTAATCAATTTTTGGGGTTCAGGGAGCACCAACACAAACAATTTCACTAAAAATTCAAATTCGAAAATTTGGACGAAAACGATACTTTCTCCATATACTACGTATAGGGTGGAGGAAGTAAAAATAAGTTATGCATAGTTAATCCTAACGAAATACAATGTAACAGTAGCATAGTTTAATAGGTGTTTGTAAAATAAGATATCAGTTAGCTATTCAGCATGCGTCTACACAACCGGGAGCTAGCGTTGCATTGCTACCAATTCTATTTTAAAAATATATATTAGTAAACTGTTTCATATGAACAGGAAGAAAAAATAAAGTAATCTGTCTCACACGAGGGACAGGTTGTGGTCATAGTGAAACATTTTCAAATCTCATCTTATGGTTTCTCGTAGAACTGAATAAAAACAAACAGCTGTACTACAGAGAGAGGTTATAATATCATATAACCTGTATACATATAATACTGTAAAGGGATTTAAAGGCATATATCCACGAAACCTTTAATAAAGGTGCGTTCATACTGGTCAAACTTGTATCCCAAACAAGTATGTTTGCAGATCACTCATTTAGTAACTTATCCCCCGAGAAAAAGAATTTTAGATTTGTTCGCTATCCACGACGCGTATGCATATTGAGAATTGGTCAGTTGTAAATATTGTGTGTTTAAAACCCGTACAAGACAATAACTTTAAAAATAATATCAACTGCGATGGTTGAAAACAGTTTAAATCGAATTTTTTCATTTAGTTTTAAAGTACAATAGTACAAAAATGAAAAACACCTTTCATGAATTTAAGATAGCACTGTTTTGAAAAAGTTACTTACTTGTAGGATGTAGGCAAATAGAAAATAAACGGTACCAGGAACTGGCACATACTTTCTCACAAACATATTTAAATTACTAAACACATTAACTGTGACTTCATAATTGTAGGTGGGGTAGAAGAAGTGATTTATTAAAGTAGGAGATTAACTAATAAATATTATTATTATTATTAACTAGAGAGAAAACTATTCGATCGATTTCGAACAAATTTGCACCAAACAAGTCAATTAGGTCTGTATGGATGCACGAAAAAAGGTTTTAACAAATTTTGAAAAACAATAACCTTTATGGCAAAAAAAACCATAAAAATCTGTTATTTTTTACCATCTAAATGATAATTTTTAGAAAGATGCTGTTTTTTCGCATATGGTAGGGTACATTAAAGGCTACAAATAAGCCAAATTTTATCAAAATTGTTAGACCGGTTTTTTTATAAATAAATAATAACAGATTTTTTTAAAGTTTTTTTGCCAAAAAGGGGGTTGTTTTTCAAAATTTGTCAAAACCGTTTTTCGTGCATCTATACAGGCCTACTTGACATGTCTGGTACAAATTTGTTTGAAATCGATCGAATAGTTTTCGCTCTAGCTTTGTATACATTCAGACATACATACAGACATTCAGACAGACATTTTGTAAAACCCACTTTTTTGGACTCGGAGGGTCCCAAAACGGATATTTCCACAAAAATCTCAACATCGATTTTTTGCGATCACTACACTTTCTCTACACTATAGTATAGTGAGAAAGTAAGACTAAATGTCAAACTAATGTCTTTAGAAAACTAAAGAAGTTAGGTGTATTTCAATACCTTATCCAAAAATAATGAGAATTTCGGATCTAGGACTTAGCAATAAATATCAACGTGTACCAAAATAGTGAACAATAGTATAAATTGGAATACTAAGCTTTAAGAAACTAACATTAAAATCACATTAGTTATTAATTGCACTAATTGTTTCATGATTGTATCGAGGAAGAATTTCGAAAACCAATGCTCAGTGGAGGCCGGCGACATCTCAAATAATAGGCGGGAAATGACATATTTGTATACCCGAAATACCAGGCTTTTTTTCCTACAACTGAAGTGAAAAATCACTATAAATATTTTATTTACATTTTACACATCGTTTTAGTGTTATCAAAGATAAACATGCATCAGAT
>JAGFPH010000755.1:222080-241159 GCA_018207615.1 Philaenus spumarius | reverse complement strand
TTACAGATTATTCTTATTATCTTTTTTTGTAGACAAAAAATTTTTATAGACTCTACAGAATTACCCCAGATGGCTACGCCATATCTAAGGTGTGAGTAAACATAGGCATAATACACGGTCTTAATTGTGGCATAACTGCAAGTTTTTGAGATTGCACGAAGTGCGAAGCACGCAGAGTTAAGTTTATTTAAAAGAGAATTGATATGACATTTCCGGTTTAATTTCTCATCAATAATGATTCCCAAGAGTTTTGAGGAGTCAGTGCTTGTAATCATGGTTTCTAAATAAGGCAAAACTATTTTATTTCTTACACATTTTGATCCAAAATGAATCATTTGTGTTTTACTTGGGTTTAATTTTAAACTATTAACTGAAAACCAATCCTCAGCCATTGTTAATGCCAATGTCAAGGATTTCTCTAAATCTTTAATGTTTTCTCCAGAAATTGTCAGAGTGGTATCATCAGCAAATAATACAGCTTTAGTTTCACCTACATTATATGGTAAATCATTTACATAGATCAAAAACAGTAAAGGTCCCAATATTGAGCCCTGGGGAACCCCTCGCCGATTAATTTGCCAAGACGAATTATAGGACTTACGAGAGTCTGTATATAATACTCTTTGCCTTCTGTTAACTAAGTAACTCTGAAACCAATCGTTTGCTACTCCACGTAAGCCATAATAACTTAATTTACTTAAAAGAATTACATGGTCAACACAGTCAAAAGCCTTAGACAGGTCACACATCACAGATGCAACATGACCTCTTTTGTCAATTGAACGTATTATAGACTCAACTAGTTCATAAATAGCAGATTCTGTAGAAAGCCCTTTTCTAAAACCAAACTGATGTTCTGTTAAGACTTTATGTTTATAAAAAAAATTTAGAATTCTAGTCATCATTAGTTTTTCAAATATTTTAGACACTACTGGTATAAGGGCTATAGGGCGGTAATTAGTAATGTCGGTCTTATCACCTTTTTTGAAGATAGGTTTGATATGGGTATACTTCAGTTTCTCTGGAAAACACCTAGTTCAAATGACTTATTAATTAGAAAGGATAGTGGTTTTGCAATAATATGTGAAGATGTTTTTAATACTAAGGTAGGAATACCACCCCAACCTACAGCTTTAGTATTCTTTAATTTATTAATAACTTTATGAACTTCGTTGGGGGTGGTAGGACTAAGAAACAAAGAATTTGGAAAAGGATTGCTCTTCTTTTTCAGTGCATTAGTCATTCTATCTAGATTTACGTTAGGGTTAAGATTATTTGAAATCCCAACAAAATATTTATTGAAAATGTCAACAATTTCATCTGGGTTCTCAATAACGGAACCTCCACTGTTAAGCTTAGTATTATCATCACATAAGGCATTAATACCACCAGTTTCCCGTCGCACAACTTCCCAGACCGCTCCAGATTTATTTTTAGCCATTTTTATGTGTCTGTCATTTGCCATACATCTTGCAGCCTGAATGACTCTCCTCAATATTTTACAATATTTTTTATAAAAACTAGTAAGTGCAGGGCAGCCAAGGGTGCGCTGGGTCTCAAACAACATACGTTTTCTCTCACATGATACTTTAATACCTTGTGTTATCCAAGGAAGTCTCACAGATTTATTTCTAACCTTTACAAGTTTGGGTGGGAATGCTTCTTCAAATGATCTACTAAACTCTTCCATAAAGGTGTCAAAGTTTTTGTTTAGGTCAGACAGAGGAAAACCAATTTGTAATAATTTATTATTTTCTAGAATAGAATTAAAATACTTAATATTCTGTTTAATAAATAACCTTTTAGACCGAAAAATAGGGTTAGTAATTTCTTTGTATTTGAACATCTTTATCTGAATTGAAAGTGCTTTGTGGTCGGACAGGCAAGGTTTCACATTTGACTGGTATGATATTTGTAAAGATATTATCAATACAAGTTGCAGATCCAGCCGCTACTCTAGTAGGGGTATCAAAATTTAGAAAATTTAGATTTGAGATTTTGAACAAACAAACATTTACATTTTTATTTATATAGATATACTTTTTTCTAAAGAGACATTAGTGATGCCAAAGTAGCGGTTTACGTTCTACCCCAACAAGATATCTCATATTCTAGATTACCAATGAATAATAAACTGACATATTATATATTTTTTTAATACGTGAAAAGATATTTCTAAAAGGTAAACAACTCTCAGACTTTGATTTAATTTAGTTGTTATGCTTCAATTTGCTAGATCCATGGAAAATTATTATGTCTATTTATTTGTACCAAATATTTATGCAACCTTAAGTTGGAATGCAGTTGTTTTATTAATACAATAGAGGGACCCTGCTTAACACAAACACGGAACGAAAATATAGTCATATTTGCATAATCTTTGCTGTACTTTAAATGGTACCAGGGATAAAGCAATTGTAGATTTAACATGGTTACCTACAAGAAAATTGGGATTTTGCAGTATTTTCGCTCCGTATGGTTTAGTAGTAAAGGAATTTTAGATTGAAATTTTATTTTTTTCCCCTAAGAAATTTTGGTTTTTGAGCCGGCTCCTCTCGAGGGCATTACAATAGCTCCCAAGGGAACGGAGTACTTTCTTATTTGAATTGTTTTTATGCCTGAAATAATTTCCGAAAATAACCTATTTTAAATGTATTTAATGTAGACTATTTTTCCCGTATTTTATGGGAATTAAGATAAACTATGGTAATGGGGCCATTCAACGCGTAGTTAGGAACGGAATATTCTCACATTTGATTCGTTGTTTTACTTTAAATAGTTCTCGAGATAAAGCAGTTTGAAGTAAACATTTGTGTTTCATTAATATCAGGATGATTATGTTTTACTGCCGATATGTTTAGCTTTGAAGAAAACATTATCACATTTTTTAAACATAATCATGGTGACGTAATCGTTTTGTGAACTTTGTTTAGTGCCCGACTGAACTTGTCAGGTTTTGTGATTCATTATTATTGCCTTCCAAAAAAAACTTGTAGAATTGTAATTCGATCAGAAATAAATTACATTCTACTTGAATTAGTTAACTACAGCTTTCCGACAAAGTATTTCAAACTTTAGAAATTGTAATTTACAGTAAAGGCTAGACTCGTATACGCCCAAGAAACTGCATCTGACACACTTTAACAAAACAAACTTGACTGAAATTGTCTCAGAATGATTGGAGAAGAGGTAACAAAGGGCAGGTGTTTCATTCGTCCCTTAACTGTAATTGATTTAGTCAATGATCTGTCACATGAGTACATACAGAGCATCGTCGCGTCGTTTTCCGTCCGACCGTTGAGAACTTCTTTAGCCTGTTCGTGGAATTAAGTTAAGTTATTAATTAAAAAATTTCAAAATAAGTGATATAAGTTAAATAGCTGTCTGATGTGTATGTTTATGTACGGGTGAACCATAGAACCAATAATAGAAAATTTCGTAGAAAAATATTGCCAAATAATGTCTAATTTCACACCTGGCGTGCTCTTTTGGATTTTGAAGTGTTTAATGTGTGTCAAACTCGTTTTTCCGAAACTTTAGTTTTTTATCTTTAGGTACTTTTTTTTCTTGAAGTATGTACCTACAAGCCTGATATTTTGCACACACCTTTTATACTACCATACCAGAATACCTTACCAGATTTATCATGTTAAGTTAATTTAAACCCTTTGTAATTAATAAAAATATTGAAATTAAAATTGTTTTTTTTTATTTATAAATATTTAAAAATGTATTTTTGTAAACTATTTAGTATATTTTTATAATTCTGCTACTGTAAGTTAAGACATACTTGCTAAATAGCTGCCAAAAATGTCATCCTAATTGGCCTAATAGTTACTGAGATAATGGTACCTGCAGAAGGATATATACTCTCATTTAATTAACATGGAAGAGGTTACACACTTCCCTTTTAATGTATGTTGAGGGTTTGTAATATCAGGACAATACAGTCCTATACAGTTCTTTTCAATATACTTGTCTTTCGTCTAATTTTGAAGATAATTTTTTGTAATAATTTACGGGAAATCATTCATAAACATCTAAACTATAATTTGTAGGTAATCAAAATTGTAAATTATTCATTTTTATTAAAGAAGTTTGCTTACAAATCAGATTAAAAACATAATTTTCAGTCGAGTCACTTGATAGCAGTAAAACATCGGGGCAAATTTGGTTACCTACTAACTATACATTGGAGCTTTCTGCAAATTTAAATGTACTACTCACTTGGCGGAAACTAAAAATAAGACCGGCATTAGGAAAAACAAAAGTGTATACAAAAGATATTTTAGTCGTTCTCGAGCGCTTTACCAATGTAATATCATAGGTCAGCCTTCTCAAGGTTAGTGCTCACTTAATTCGGTGCTTTTACGCAAGTGGTATTGCACATCGTTAATATTTAATAATGTTATGATTGTTTGTTGTTGTCAGGACACCAATCCGATCTGAATAGGGCAGCTAGGCCAAGTCTCACCCCTATTACAAACGTTTGATATTTTTTAACGTAATTTGTATTATTATTTTAGAGAAACACATTATTTATTTTTTAAAGGCGAACGTACTTGGGACAGTCGAGAGTTGTTCAATCTGCTGAGCCTTACTAGCATTTCTCCTGTTTATTTATTACTATATGTATAGAACATATTTAGGTTTTTATAAAGTGTTACCTATATAATATATAAACTAACCAAATGGTCACACAATTTCCGAAATCACAATACAAACAGATCTAAAGTTTGGTAACTAGGCCCGGCCCACATGTTTGCAATTCCATGTATAGCCTAGAAAATCTGTAAAAGTCTGTAAATCAGAGCCGTTTGGTGAGTAATTCCAGACGATAAATTAATAATTATGAGCAAATTAGATTTTAAAATCTACCCAATTTACAATCCTACTTTCGCATTAATATAGTTTGATATATATGTTCCGTATTTTGTAAAGAAAAGTGGTGAGTTGTCAAGATCCGAGACTCAATTTGTTACATTGAGGAGTAAAGTTTGCATTAACAATTAAATAAGTGTTCAAATATACGTCCTCCTCGGACCGAACGTTAAAGTTTAGAGGCAAGTTAAGTCTTAGATCAATAAACTATTTAATCATATGTCAATCGTTACATACTTTATTTCTATGCAGGTCGGATTAAGATTAAATGAGGAGAAAGCTGTGAGCTTCGCACGCAATTTCCCTCCATCCTATACGCACACATTTTATAATCTCATGTAATACAGCTGTAGGATTAGGCACAATCTCAAATCTAAGATAATAAATGGCATTAAATGTATAAATCTAATTATATCATTTATGATGTAACAGTGGTTATAATATAGGAAAAACAGAACCTTATAAAGCCGTATCCTAAACTTTAGAACTGCAAATTGCTTCAAAATATGAAATCAGCTGTGAATGGAAATGACAATGAGAAACAATGCAATGGTACTATTATGTAGAGGTGTTAAAATTCAATATTTCCTTATTTAATATTATTGAATTACATTGAAAACTGCCTTTATAAATTACTCTTTCTGAGTGTTTTTTTACAGCTGCTTGGTTGACATTCAAAGAACCGAATTTTTGTTTTTTATTAAATAAAATTAGCTAACCATTCTGACAAATAAGTTAACTTGAGAAAATATCTAATTCGTAACATACATTTTAACAAAACATAATTAATTATTATTTTCATTTAGAATTGTCATTTGAAAAAATGTATTGATATCGCTTAAGTTTTATCCGCTGACAAGAAATGCATGGGAGGGACAATTTAAGAGCTTGTAACTCGGAAAGGGTGATAGGAATTGGCTTTTTAATGATTGACGAAATTTCTCGGCCTAAATATCCACATTTATTTAGCCGAACGTCATTAATTTTGGACCAGCAGAAAAGGCAAGGCGACTGTGTATAGAAAAAAAGTAAAACAAACACAAACACAGGCCTACAATATAACTACACAATTATAACCTAACAAACCAAATAAAATGCCCATAATGCAAAGACGATTTTGACTAGCTATTTTTACTCATTAGACAGAAAAGACCAAAATGCGATGGGTTTACCTTTTCTGTGTATTTTTAAAGAACTAAATGTTCAAAATTTCAAATCTAGCTTCAAGGAAAGTATAACAATTAATATTTGTTTTAGGAATCAGTTATCCATTGTGTGCAACATTAAAAGAAGATTATTAAAATGCAAGAACTTTGCTTTTATATGTATCACAAAAGAAACGAATAAGCCAAATTTCAGCTTTTCAGTCTCATATGAAATCACATTTAACAAAACTTAAATGTTTATTATGTTAGGTTAGTTACTCTATGTTGACCCATTAAACGCGAGTAATCGATATAATGCTTTTATTTTCCAATTTGTATTATTAGTTTTACTACTGCTGTACTTCGCCCCATACTGTATACTGCTTCGTAAGTGTTCCCATCTCAAACAGAACTCTAGTTATATAAAAGTTATCCTGTATTTAATTAACACCCCAGGGTATGTTTCAAAACCAACTTATATTACAAGATTATCTATCATACTGAATTTACTCGTATATGCAGAGAGTTTTATTTAGTAAAGTAAAACAGTTTATAAAATGGTAGTAATATTAATATAGGTTATGTATTTGTAATATGATTGTTTCTTCAGATATTTGCACAATTCCAAATTGTGTTATGTAAAAACAGACATATGTTGTATTGATTTTTGTTTGTATAAGAAGTTCTGCATAATCTAAGCACTAAACAAACTTATTCGCACCTTGTGTTTAGAGTTGCAGTCATCAAACAAAAGGTTTCATACACAACATTAGAAGATATCAAAATAACTGGACGGACTCCATATTGTGCCCAAGAGGGTAATGAAATGTTGGATCTGCTACCTAATTTTGTAGTAAGGATTGGTCGTATAAACAATTGTTGCAAGCAAAGGTTTCAGATGATATTTTCAAGGTTTACAATAATTTCCAACTGATTTGATACTGGACCTATTGAGATACTGTGCCTATTAAGGTAGTTATGATTTTTCCACCACCACTTGATGTAAACAAACCCCTTTCAAACAATTTTGGACACAATTCTTACAATTATTACTCTAAACGGCTGAAATGTATTTAATATTAATGTTCTTAAATTTAATTTACATGTAGTGTTTAAAAAAACTGCCGCAATTCTACTCCCCATGTCCAAATTAGTCCATAACTCAAAATGGATTTTATGTATCAGACTGGAAGAAATTTGTGGAAAATTATGGGAGTTATTGTATCTAAAACAATGTGATATCGAGAGATAGATCGATATACAGAAAATGTTTAAATATGGTTAGATTTCTCGGCTTTTAACATAGATAAAAATGTTTTGGGCTTTAATTTTAAACCACTTCCTACTCTGTATATCATTGGGATTTTAAAATTGTCTATCTGAAATGGGATCTTCCAATATGTTGGCCAACTTTAGAATTTCGAATATAAACCAATATTTTGAATTACGTTTCATTTTCAAACATAATTTTAAGACTTTTTATTCTTGGCGTATTTTTGGATAAACCCAACTAATTTGTTGTAAATTGAAACTTTGATTTTTATATTTTTGAAATGCTTAGGCTCCTGTAGAGATAAAAAAATAATCCCCATTTTTAAAATGGTAGAAATTACATATTTTCAAGTCATCATAAAAAGTACACATTTAATACAAATTATTATTTTGGATTTTTGATAAACACAATTAAAATTTAAATAAAAAACACAATTAAGCCAATAAAAAATAAATATATTTTGTAATTAATACTTTTCAATGTGCACGAAAATAGTTGGGTTTATCAAAAATAAGCAACAAACCAAATTTATTTTACCATTGTAGCCTACGGATTAGCAAAATGTATACTTACATTTTGTAATACCTTTTCGGTACGCCTCTCTAATCCATGGTAGTATTAGTTGGATTACTGCAGTTTTAGGCTTCTTGGTCTCATCATCAGACCAAAAAGATTATTAAGAAACTATTGTGCTAGCTAAAATTGCTCCGTTAATATTTAAAACATTTTCTATTCACACACACAAAACACGTTTACACTGTTTACACAGATTTAAAAAAACTTAGTGTGTTTTACATAATTTGTTCACTGCGTTAATAATGTTGAAATACTATCTACCTTCACATGGAACAGTTTTAGCTAGCACAATAATTTCTTTATATTATAGATCTGATGACGATACCAAGAAGCCTGAAACTTCTGTAATCGAAAAACTGCTAACACTGGATTATTGAGAAGTACCAGAAAAGGTAATACAAATCTATTTATTAATAAAAAAAACTCTTACAATTTACTACAACCCTCACAATTACTTTATTTTACAATTAAATCTATATTAAAATAAGATGGTCAACAAGGGTTACAATTATAAAACAATCTTTTACTTCTGTATTATTATAGGTACGGTAATACATAAAATGATATTTCTTTTCAAAGAACAATATTATTTAAATTGTGAATACTAAGTTTGATGATAAACAGGTTATTAATTGTTGTTCAATAATTTTAAAATACAAGATCTTAACTCGGTGGGTTGGAGCCGTCTTTTTCCCAAAGTATTTAAAAAGAAAACAAATTTGATTATAGATAACACAATTAAAATATGTACAAAATTAATGAGAGCAAGATTATATGGAATCGTCAAAAAGGTTATTTGGTTAATGGATTTAGTATTATAATGGATCACTGAATTTACGATAGTTTAAAGTTCAAAGTTCTTGGTAAATCTATATGCATAACATATGTATATATTATTATTCACAGTTTAGTTCAAATAGATAAGTTATCCCTCTAAGGTAACTGGTTTGGTGTTGGATCTTAAAATAGACTAGGCCTAGTTAATTGGAAAGTTCTCACCCAATTGGTTGTTTGTTCTTGTAGATTAGAATTTGATAGTAATTGTTATAAAGGAAAAACACTGAACTTCATAAGCTTCATATTTATTCAAATACCGATTCTTTTCTTTAAATTTCAACAGCCAAAATTATATCAACTGCACTATTCAGTGGCCAACTTAACAATGTTCTTCATTTGGGGCTTCTCTACCTTTCCAGGAAATGGATAATAACGCCTGATGAATCTTCATATCTTCTGGAATTTGGGTTTGTTAATGTAATAGGTGTTTGGGAGTCGTGAAGTGTGATTTATTTTAATTGTGTCTTTATTTAATTGTGTGGATTTGTTTTGATACATAACAATGTTTTACAATGAATTTAATATGATTTTAAACAGTTAAATTATAGAAAACACTTAAATAACTCCTTATTACAATAATTTTGCTATCTAATTTCTAGAATGTATATCTTATTCTTCGCATTATGTTTATTTGGTGGCAAGAATTACGTGGACCAATCACAGCGTTTCGTGGGAGGAGTTTACATAAATGAAATCCGCTTACGATTAAATTTTGTTGGTCGAGGCTTCGGTTTTATATTAATAATAGCTTATCGGCGTTTATTTTAGATTTAGACCAAAGACATTTGAGATGTAAAAAATTGGTTCTTTTCGTAGGCCTGGTTTAATTTTCTAATAAGCATGTATTTTTCTTGTAATCGGATTTATTCTGCCAACTTCTCTTCGATTTGTCATTAGATAGGCCTAGTTTCTCCTTGCGTTTTAACGTAAATCTTTGTCGATTGACTTGGTTTTATGTTGTTATTTTAGCTTTCCTGGATGCAGAATTTAGTTTTGAATATTTTTGATGTTGGAAATGTAGGTCTACAGATTCGTTTTGTAATTTTATTTTAATGAATTCGAGTTGAAAGTCGTGATTTGATTGTACCTTTCCGTTGTAGTATTTAGTGTTGCGCATAATTGTCGCTAGGTGTCGGGCGTGTATGACGGATTAACTAAATGAATGACATTCCAATTTGACTTCTATCTCTCTCGCTCCAATACGTATTTTTAATTTCGTTCTTATTTTATTTACAGAGTTAGGGAAATATTTGAATTGTAACAAATTATGTATAAAATCTGAAAACGTAATACAAAAAACGGTCGATGTTACCACAATTTTTAAACTACTAAGTTATTCAAAACAGACATGCTTTAAAATTAGTGTTTTAACATTGGTTTAACTTTGTTAGAAGCTGAAAACAGACATTTCTTGCACATAAACATAAACTTTCGGGCATCTTAACATGGTAAAGACTGCATAGGTACTTTCTGGGAAACCCACCTAAAAAATCAAAATATTTTAGCAAAGTAAATGTGTCTTTTAAAACGCAATCTGAAACAAACAAGCTTAATTTAAGTTCAAACGTTGGTACCATTGTTTCCGTCAGTTCTGCTGACTTAATCTTTATTTTGTAAACAACCAGTCCTAGAATCCGTGAATAGTAATCCATAACTATTCACATCAACTCCTATAAAAGCGAGTGACGTCCGTACATACATACGTACGTACTTACGTGAGTAATATACAATATAACAGCTGATTTCACCCATCTTCGGTTATCCTTAATCTTCGGCTACCCAGCGTAGATTATACTTTGGTTATAATAGCTTGGTATAATATGGAGTACTGGTACAAATGCTCAAACAAGTGGTATAAGTGGAAAATAAAATAAATCACGTCGCCAATTAAAATTAGCTAATAAAATACTATCTGGACAAACTTGATAAATAACAACCACTTATTACACCTAAAAATAAATAACTATTCAAACAACTAGTAAAATTTAGATTAAAACATAAACTTAAAGCTAATTATTATCGAAATAACTACAAATTTTGGATATAAAATAAAACACCAATAAAGAAAAACTCTAACAATAAAACCTACAACAACAAATGTCACAAAACAAAATTAAAAAATCATGTGTGAACAATTTTAATGCATGAGTTTTTAAATTTTATATATATATTTACATGTTTTGTTTAGGAGTTTTAAGTGATAAAATGTATGTCTTAATGTATTACTGAATTGATTGACGTTATAACTAAAGATTCGTCCAAACCCCCACAGATCAAACTATATTTAGGCACACCTAAATATAATATGCCTAAATATCTGATATACTTGTGGCATGACGTACTTTGTGGGTGCAACACACTCACCTTAGCTGTTTCGATAGATGCAATCAAAATTTAAATAAAATACTGATGCAGCATTACTTGAATAGAAGTTGTATCAGAAAACATTGTACCAGCGATGTGGCGAGAGAACCTCATATCGCGTTGTTGATGGATCACGTCAGGGCTTTTATCGTTCATATCACGACTACTTCTGCTATTGTCAGATCCTGACAAGAGACGTCATGCTTTTAGTTGTAAAATGTATTGTCAAAAACTTTAATGCGCGGGTAAATCGTAGAAGCAACTTTTAGTAGCACAGCAAATGCACATTAATTTATTATTGTGTAAGGATTTAATCCATGCAATTTTACTTTCTCCACCCTATACGTAGTATATGGAGAAAGTATTGTTTTCGTAAAAATGTTCGAATTTGAATTTTCAGTTGAATTATCTGTTTTGGTGCTCCCAGAACCCCAAAAAATTTTTTAGTGCAGTTATCTGTGTTGGTGCTCCCTGAACCCAAAAATATTTTTAGTGGAATTTTTTGTTTTGGTGCTCCCTGAACCCAAAAAAGTGTTTTTAGAGTGGTGTCTGTCTGTCAGTCTGTCTGTATGCATACACGACCAGAGAGGACACTATTAGTCCGATTTTCATAAAATTTGGTATGTAGGTACTAAACCCTAATATCTCCAGGCGTTTTTTTTATTTTTTGTAATTTTTAATTTTTAAGGGTAATTTACCCCTAAAAACCCATAAAAAACGACAAAAATGCAAATTTCTCAAAAACGGCTCTAACGATTTTGATCAAATTTTCAGTATTTATAGTGCTTAAGATGCCAAACAAAATGACACCACCCGCTTTTATCAAAACTTCGGCGTTTTATAATTATGGGGAAATGTTTAAAAATAAACAAGTTTGTGTTGTCAATCTAGCATCGCGGCAGCGGCCGCACGGGGTAGCACCACGGTAGCGAGCACGGCCAGTAATTCAAAGGTCGCGCGATCGAATCCCACCTGGGACAATATTTTTTTTTTATACGATTGACGTAGGTAGAATATTATTTTTTGTTTTGTTCTAAAAAGTAGTAAATAAAATGATTAAAAACAATATTATTTTGACTACAGTAAGTTGGGAGAAAGTTTGTGTCAGTTAACTGTACCGTTTATTTTGCTATCAAAGTGACGGAAAAGATACTTCTGTTTCCTTAATTATTTCTTTAGTGAATTTTGCAATCTCGCGATGACATCTTGTAAGCATTATTTTTATAGCCTATTACTAATGTGTTATTGATGTGTTTTAACAACGAATTGTATACAATAACATTGTCTCCTTAGGTTTATTACTAGCTTTGATAATACAATAACCTTTAGGTATGATTTGGAACAGTATTTTACATTGAAGAAGGTTCATTAAAAGATGTGTTTCAGTTAGTGTCAATTTCGTATTGTTTCATTTCTTAAACATATTTCGAAACTTATATATATCTGATTTCAAACATTATAGTCAAATCTCTTCTTTTGATAGCTAAACCCCATTTTTCTGCAACTATTAGCAATAAACACAAAACTTATAAGAAGCGCAACGCATATAAGAGTCAGCATAGTTGGTTGCCTCGAGCTTAGCGCAGCAGCAGTTAGGCAACGCTGGCTGACAATTTCCACCCTTCTGTGAGTCATCAATCCTCCGCACCATGGCTGGCTCATTATCTGTCTCACTCACACTTGCCGTACCGACGACAGTAACGCTCTCGCTACCTAGTGGTTGCCGCGCTAAGCTTACCAGATTCAAATAAAACTAGGCTGAATCGTTAACATGGGCGTTACGCTTCTTACAAGTTCTGGACTCGTTGCTGTTAGTAAGAGCCCTTTTATCTCCGTTTTGTTCAGACCGACATGCGGCTAAAACCTACGCCTATACTATTAACACGGTTGTGTATATTATGTTATGCACTGACACTCGATACTCTTGCAGTCGCGTTCAGTAAAACTTGTAAAGAATATTTTGCAGCCGGGCGATAGGTGGCGCAAAAAACATTAGTAAAAGGGATATAAAGTGTTAATTCACGACAAGGAAACAGGATCTTCTTAGTAATCAGCCGGCAAACAAAATTAACTGCATGGGAAATAACATTCGTTAAATATGATGCTTTATTTCACGCTGAATAAACCAGCTGATTCAGGTTTATTGTCAAACCACTGGCTCACTGAACAATAAACAAACTCTGCTAACCTCAAATGCATTTATAGGTTTGTTGTTCCACGCAATATCGGTTCTCTATTTTCAAATAGATAAGGACAATTATTTTGAGTAGTAAAACAGTTTACATAATCTAACAACAATTAATATAGTAGTGCACTAGCAGGGACCCTCGGCTTCGCTAGAAGATGTGAATAAATTAATCGAAGGAATATATGATAAATATTGAGCTTTACCATTAATTATACTCAATTCAAAACACGACTTTAGATCCGAGTTCTCTGGCCCAAAACCGCAAACAGGGTTTGTTCAAAACTTTCTAAATGTTTCTTATTAAGCCGTACATATTTCATGATCAGATAAGCGCTAACTCCCAGTTTCAACCAGTTTTACCAAAACGTCGGTAAGAACGTGTAAATTAATTAAACATTTTTGAGATACCTTTTACTTCTCTGAAAAAACATTTACCTAAAATATTGGCTAAGAAATATATTTTAACTCACAAATAATCGAAATGCAATTGGATTTTCCCCTATATATATTTAAGTTACATATATGTGCCAAGTTTCAGGTCCCTAGCTCCATACCAAGTGAAATGATTATTTATTTCTAAGGGCGATTATACTACTCACACCTTAGAGTCAACTAATCAAAACGCAAATGGGTATTTTCTTAAGAATAATTTGTACCAAATTTTAACTCTCTAGATTGTAGGAAGTTAGTGAAAATTAAATACAGAGTATAAAATAAGTCTTGATACACCTCGATATACAGTAATTTAAATGGATCGCTATAACAACGTAAAACCTCTACATGAGTCATTAAGTCATATATGTTCATTACAAATTGTTGGCATGAGATTTTGGAGTGGGGTTGGAGTGATTTTGGACGTAGGTTTTTCTAAGGTTCTCATAAAAGGTGAAAAACTGTCTCGAGAACAGATTTAGGAAATCTCTGTACGAATTTTAAATAATATAAAATTATAACAGTAACTTAATGAAATTGTTGAGCGTAGCGAACGACTCCGTTAACTGGTTTTTATTTTCTTATAACAGAAATTGATGGTTTTTAAAGGGCATAAAATTGATGCATCACCAGCCATAAGCGTTTATTTCAAATGTTTGAGTTAGGGGTGGTAAGAGGGTAACGTTTGGGATATGGATCCATCTGACGATGAATAACAGTCCCTAGATCAGATTGTGCATATCTCTTTCCGTCTTTTAAGTAATATAAATTTATAAAAATAACTTACAAAATAACATTTTTGAGCATAGCAAACGAGTGCGTCAGTTTTTAGTTTCTTACCACAGAAATGCATGGTTTTTAAAAGGCTTTCCAATGATGTGTCACAAGATAGGAGTTGCCATTTAAAAAAATTAAGTTGCCCCCTTTATCCCCCCTTTCAAAATGGGGAGCAGTATTTGTAATCCCCCTAAACACCGAAAAAAGAGTTATATTAGGTATGTAGAGGTTTTACGTTGATACAGCAATCGATTTAAACTGTATTGAGGTGTATTAGGACTTATTTTACACTCTGTATATTGTATAGGGGTGGAAACCCATTTTAATCCTTTAGAAGGAAATGACCTAATTCAATGGGTTTACTTTCTATGTAACAATTATGAATTAATTGTACCAAATTTCAGCTCTCTAGCTTCAAGAGAAGTAAACTAATGATATTTTTTGTTTTAAAGATTGGTATCCGCGTTTTCATCTTCTAAACACATATCAATAAACAGCTTTTTTTTATGTATCACATAAGAAGTAATCGTAAAATGTTTGCTCTCTATTCTAGTTCATGTAAAAGTATATTGTTTTAGTGTGGTTACACACCATTTTAATCAATTAAATATAATAAATATATAGATATACTGTACTATATGTGTTTAGAGCATGGCGTTAGCTTCCTCTAGCGCTAACTAACCACAATGCCAAATTTGTTCTCGATCCGTAAAACAGTCTGAGCGTGCATAACGAGCAGATATACAAATTGGATTACACATACCTACACTCACAGACATTTATTACACCATTTTGACTTCAATCATCTAAAGTAGGTAAGTACAAAATGCAGGGGGCAGCAATTCATCCAAAGTACAAATCTCGAAAGTGTTTTAAAACTCAAATAACATTTTTATTTTTTCACACAAAATAAATAATAATTTTGGTTGCAGAATCATTTATAATACTTGGTCTTTATACGTATACGAGTCCAGATTAATTTAGGGGCTTTAATTTCAAAGGTAAAAGTATCAAAAGCTATTGTGAACGAGTATTGGCCGAGTTAGATTAATTTGTAGATTAGTTTCGTTTTATTTTTACTTAATTAAACTTGAATTGCTGTATGCCTGTGTGACCATTGTGTAGGAATATTAAGCTCAGAAATCAATCAATGGAATATGTGTATTGTCGCTCCATGTTGTGGGTGATTAATTTAACCCTGCAACAGAATTGTTTAGACGAGACTGACTTGACAAGGGGTTAACCAACAAAATACCTACTGTTTTATTTATAAACAATTCCGTGTTAAACAACCATCGAAATAGGGTTCCGTAATTGTGTTGGCATTTTCAAAATACTACGATTTTTATTTTCACAATAGCGTGTGATAACAACGCTGTAGCCTAGAAATTTCACAGAAAATTTTGTTGCATTCTTTATTTAGTAACACGAACTTATTTATTGATTAGTAATTAGTATTTATTCGTTTTCCAAATTATTAGGCGTGTAAAGAAATATTTTTACCTCTAAAAGATTCTTTTCCAAAAAATGTATGTTAATTATTTTGTTGGGTGGCAACTATAAATGACCAAATATTTTCTTTCCTGTGATTAGAACTAGTTTTGTTTAGCGTTATTCCAAAAATAGAGATCTTTGTCTATAATATTAAAAATTATTTTTCTTTTTTTATGAAATGGCTGAAACTTCAATACCAATACTAATATTTACACAGTCATGTTTAGCAAAGTTTAAAATGAGGAAGCTATGAGGCTGTCATACACAGGTATGACATACAAGGGTTCCGTCACCCCATATATCCCCCTTCATTCTCTTGCTCTCTCTCCCCCTCTCTCTCTCTTTTGATTAATTTCCGTTTTTAAATTTTGTTTTTAATTTGGATTTGTTTTAGGCTTAAATTTATTGTATAATTTATCTAGAAAAGTTAATTGTGTACTGCTTAAGATGAAGAGAGGACCTGATTTGTCAAACTTCGAACTAAATTAAATCAATCTCTATCTCCAACCCTTAATCTCTCTCCTTCCTCCCTATGTCTATATCTGTTCGTCTATCTCGCTCTCCCTCTCTCCCCCTCCCCTCTCTTTCTTTCTCCATACCTCTTGTAAGGGTTGGGGTTAATAACTCACCCCAACCACTTTACAATTAAATAAAATAAAGAAGAAATAAAACAAATAAATAAATGCAATAAGAATATTTAAAACAAAAGTAATTTTACAGAACATAGCTTGGGACATAAAAATAAAACTGCAAACGTAAACGCAAACTAAGCATTATAGCACGCGTCTAATCGACCGAGGACAATGAACTATACATTCCAGGTGGAACCATAATAAAAACAACCTAAAGGAAATCGAGTGGCCCAATCAAATAGTGACAAAATACAGAAATCAACCAATAATGAGGAAACGAGACGTGGAAAGAAAAAGAGGGGAGGAATAGAGAAATAACATAGGTCTTTAATAACTGTTCTTCAAGGGGTCAACACATCAATTCAACAAAAGGAAAAAATAGCATACAAAAACCAAACACGTGTAATCAGTAGTGAAAGTAAAGTTCGGGAGTAATTCATCAACAGAAATTTGGTAAATAGTGTGTGCGAGTGCGTGGGTGTAATTATTATTTAAAATGTTGTAGAGAGTGGTGTTGTGTAAAGGAAGGAGATTAATATGTGCGTAATTTAAATTTAACTAAATATTTGTAAGACAGATTTTGAGGTTTAGAACTAACATTGAATCATATACCAAACAATTAAATATTATAGAATAATTAATTAATAAGCAGACCATTCTGAGTTAATTAATGACTTAACACTCAAATTCATAAGTAATGGATTGCCTATATTTATGTACATGAGCGGGTTCAATCATTCCTTGAAAGAGTTAGAATAAAGGTGTTGAAAAGGTGGAATTAGTGCTCAGAGTTTAAAGTAGAAATATTATGTGTTTGTATAAATGTAGAATGGGTTATTCAATATGTTAAGAGAGTGTCAACATCATAACTAATTTAAATAATTTGTTAAAGTACTTTTAATGTTTTAAGAGCACCTGATGGACCATAAATAACGGGAATAATTTGTCAGTTTAATTTCAGGTATTAGATCATTTCAATAACTATCATTAATTCAAATCATTTGTCACTGTAATTTCTTGTATAAAAATAAGGTGAGAAAGCTATAATTGATTCAGGTAAATTTGTCAAAGTAACCTCTGGTATTGAAAGAGTTTGGAAAGGGAGAGTTCATTAATTTATTAAACTTGATTTTGACTAAGAAAACTGTGTCTCTGTAATTGTTAACACCCTATACTTAGGAGTACTTCTCTAGCCAAGTAAAACATTGGTCCATAGGTTGGACCTGGTGGACGCCCCCAAAACTTGCAAATATTATAATTCAAAAGATCCTTTATACATTCAGAACATATACAAAGTGTTCTCTCGGTAATCTCCCGAAAACCTTAATCTCAGAAGAACAACCTTACACTCTTTTTTCTATTTCCATTTTCATTTTTCTCCATGCCTCTCTTTTCTGTTTCCCTTTTCCCCTTTCTCCATCTCTCTCTTTTCCTCTCCTTTTCTCTACTATGCTCACTATAGGCCTACCACTCCATCGAGACGTAATTTAAAAAAAAAATCGTTTATTGTGTCCGCTTTCCGTTGATGGAATTCCCTCCCAGAAGCAATAAACCGGTTAACGACCGAGTCCAGTTTTCGAAAATCTTAGTCTTACCTCAGGGACAAAATCGATGAAGCTCACTTGTCTTGAGGTGAATAGATTGCTATCGGATTTATATTAATGGGTGTATTAATGTTTGGAAGTATACGTGCTTTATCTAGTATTTCTTATTTGATATGCATTATTTATGGCACCGCACCAAGTGACAATATTATAATCATACATTGAAGGTCAATAGTGGTTAACATTTCGTTCCTATCGACAGTACACCACCGGACATTATTGAGTGCACAATGGTGCTAGTCGCGACCGTTTTAATTAGTGTTTGTATATGTGTTGTGTGTTGTAACTATTGTTTTCATATTTGACGATTTCTGCAGAAAGAATGAACAAACTAAGAAAGTTCCGATGATAAAGTTGCGACTTCGAAACTAGTCACGGACCAAAATTGAAGTCACAAGACGGACCTTTTAGGTTTATTTATTACATTAAATTTGTTATTATTTTTTTCAATATAAATTTGATTTTATATTTATTAGTATATTGTAAATTAATTAATATTTGCAAATCATTTTCTCTCTATCTCTTCTTCCTACATACCACTCTCTCTCTCTCTCTCTCTCTCTCTCTCTCCCTCCCCCCCCCTCTCTCTCTCTCTCTTTTCGCATTCTCTATCTAGCACACTTACTCTATCTTCCGTTCTTTCTCTACTTACTTATCTCACCACCATCTCTCTTTCTCTCTCGTTTGTCGGATCACAGTTAAGTTAAAGTCAATATGACAGTCGCGTGGATCACCACCATCAATTCTAAACAAGCTACATTTGTGTTTTCAGTATTGACAAAAACATATTTGACACACATCTATATTTCCCGGTTAGAACATTCAAAATTAATTTCAAATGATAGCGTTCAATCCGATCCATCTAAAAGGTCGTAC
>JAGFPH010000755.1:201931-220335 GCA_018207615.1 Philaenus spumarius | reverse complement strand
TTGCAAATATATTTGTCCACATCCGCCTTAATCACCAGATTTAGCACTTCTGGCTTTTCCCAAACATAAAAAAAACGTGCTGAAAGGAAAACGTTTTGACATTATTCCGGACATTGAGATGTCCACGACCCAGCAGCTGAAAGCCCTTCCGAAATAAATGCTTCCAGTCATGGATTTAACGTTGGGACACATGCATCGCTAGCCAAGGACCGTACTTTGTAGCAGATTAGTTCAAATTCGATGTAAGCTTATTACTTTGTAACAAAATTATTCACCGTACTTTTTATCACACCTCATAATTATTTGCTTTTCTGTATCTGCATTATACCCATTGGATAGTTTGTGAAGTCCCAGTGACTGGCATGAGAACAGCTCAATGGAGGGAAGAGTGCACACCTTAAACGTTGTTACATGAGGAAATTGACGAAAGAAAAAGTCGTGGAAATACCAGTAAAGATGGCCAGGATGAAGACGTTTTGAGTGACTTGATGAATATACTCACTGAAAGATAGAGTTGATATCTGCAGTTAAAGAGGAATGGAAATAAACTGTGATCACAGAGATCCGATTAGCTTGCCAAAATTGTAACACTAAAATCTGCAGATTAACAGCCCATGCGACCCTAGTTATAATTGAGGTCTTGTTGCCAAATCTACGGTATTAATGAGAGGAGGAGAAAGTAGTCTTGTTGCAGAATTCGTTTTTTGTTAAATATAACAATCTGTTTTATGTTTTTAGGAAGATTATTCATAAATATTACACCAGCATGTGGGGAAGTTTATTGTAACCTTGACTGTCTGGCACGATATTCACAAGCTTGCCTAATGGTGTAGTTGTGTTTATGCTTTTGTTGTATATGATCAACTTAAAAAACTAACAACATAAGCGTGTAATTACATTGAAGTGTAAGTATACCGAGCTTCTTAAAAGCATTTTTACAATAAACCATCCTTCAATAAACATGAATCTCTTGTTTACATGATACACAATTTTTGGTAAATAATTCAGATGATACTAACAGGGCGTTAAAAGAAGTACCGCAGTATAGTTTCAATTTCTCTATGTATATGCAAATAAAATTACATAGTCAAATCATATGGTTTTGATGAAATCATTTACACTCCAACTAGAATTGTTCAATCATCCCAAATATGTATTAATAATATTTTAGTAAATAAACACGCTGTAGTAGAGGATGTTGTAAATTTATCTTTGGGTATTTCTGACCGCAATGCATTGTTCATTGCTTTTAAATCAGGTGGCATTATATCAAGCATAAATAGTTCCTTAAGATACACAGTTTTCTCTGAAATCAATATGAAGCATTTATTGAATAAGCTTGACTCTATTCCCTCTTATTATCTGGATAGCCTAACATGCCAGAAAAATTTTGACTTATTCCTAAATGTATACAAAATTAATTTTGAGGAATCATTTCAATTAAAAGTGAATCGTAATGTAAAAGTTAAAAAATCTGTATATAAAGCGGCTAAGCAATTAACTGATTGTAACTTAATCAAGGAAGCAGATAACAAAAGTAAAACTGTCTGGAATATTGTTAACAATGAACTTGGAATTGATCAAATTAATTAGTTTAGTCATTGACAAACTATTTTTTAGTGGAAAAATAATTATGAATGGACAGAAAATTGCCAATTTCTTAAACGAAAAGTTTCTGATGAAGTAGGTTTAATACTACAAAGAGATAAAGTAGCTGCATTTTTAACTACATTTTATGACAGTAAAATCCCTGAATTTAGCTTCAACCCGATTTCTGTGTCCACAGTGAAAACGGCAATACATTTTCTTAAAAATAAACACTCTTTTTGATGGTATGAAATACCGATAAGTTTATTAAAAAAATCTAGTAATAAATTTGTGGTATCGTTATGTAACATTATAAATCAATCTATAAAATCAGGTATTTTTCCGTATCAATTAAAATATGCACAACTTAAACCGATTTTTAAAAAGAGAAATAAAAAAGATCCGAACAGTTATCGTCCTACTTCAATCTTTCCTGCTTTTTCCAAAATATTTGAAAGGATTGTGTTTGTGTCAATGAGCAGTTTGGTTTTTGACCTGATAAGAATATCACCTTAGCTATTTGCGATTTTATACAGGATTCTGCAAGGGGCTTGGATGAATCGCAGAGCACAGCAGGGTTCTTCTGTAATCTGTCCAATTCCTTTGATTGTATGAATCATGATGTTCTTTTGTTCAAACTTAAATATTATAACTTTGATGAAATGTCAATTTGTTGGATCAAATCATATTCAGAAGACCGATACCAGAGGATAACCATTCATAATAATAAATTAATCTATCAATCTAGCTGGAAGAGAGTAAAATGTGGTGTTCCTCAAGGATCAATTTTGGGTCCTTTACTCTTTCTCATTTACATTAACAGTTTGCCTCCAAAAATCGGTTGTAAATCTATCCTTTATGCTTACGACACTACAGCAATTCTCAAAGCCTGGTCAAATAATGACTTGAATGCTGTAATTAATAGCACATTTTATGAACTTTCTCATTGGTTTGCTGTAAATGTTCTGGAATTGAACAAGGAAAACCCCAGATTACAAATTTTAAACATGCACAAAGTAAAACTAAATGTGGAATTAATTTTCTTTTGGGTGGTAAGCTAATTGAGCAATCACAGACAACATTTCTAGGAATTTTAACGGATAAGAATCTCTCTTGGAAGCCAATTCAAACAGAAATTAACTAATCAACTTCACTCCCTTTATTAAGAAATGCTGGTACTTAGAGATGTTGTCAGTCTTGAAAAAATTAAACTGGTTTATAATGCTTTGTTTTTATAAAAATTCAATATGGAATAGAAGTTTGGGGTATGGCATCAGCCATTTCAGATATTTTTAAAGTACAGAAAAAATATATTCGGCTTATGAACTTTGGTAAATTTAAAAGTTATTGTAAGAATTTATTCATTAATTTAAAATTGATGACTGTTCCAAGCCTTGTTATTTATAAGTGTATGTTGCTAATTAAGAAGCAAATAGAATATTTCCTTGAAAAGCAGATCTTCCATGCTTATTCAACCCGAAATAGGGAAGTCCTTAACTATTTAAATTATCCAAAGCATTGGCTTTATATTTTTGAAAAAAAAACACCTTATTACATAGAAATTAAATTGTTTAACAAACTGCCAACTGATTTAAAAAATTTAGGTGAAACTTTTTTTTAATGATTTTAACACAGAGGGCAAGGCATATTATTATTCTGTTCAAGACTGTCTGAATGATAGTTTCTAGCTCCTAGAAGTTTTTTTTATGGTTTTGTGAAATAATGGGATTTTGGAGAGAATAAATTGTGAATTATTTTTCCATAAGCGTTCATGTTTGTTTTCGATTATAATTGATATTAGAATATTGTATTTTTACGCTTATAAATAGATGAAAATTTTATAAGATATGAAATGTTTGATTGTTGCAATGTATCTGAGCTTTAATTTGACTTTTCACCTGTTTTTCTCAAGTCGCCAACTGGTTTTGTAAAATGATATGTGAAATAAATTATTTCTATTTCTAAACTAAATGTGGAGTAGGTGTTCAATGTGGCAAGCATCTCGCTTGTTTTTGAAGCCATGCTTTCTTAATCCGTTTAGTGCAAAGGTCTGTGTTTTATTTGTTATTAGGTAAGATGATACAGCTCAGACAAAGATAGTTTTAAAAAGTGTTTCTGAGGGAATAGTGAATCTCTGCAGCTTGAGGTTCGAATCCGTTGTTTCTCTTGCAATGATACACCTTTTTTTCCTGCAAGATTTTTTCGCCTTGAAAATAGAAAGAATTACAAAATAAATAAATCAATTTTATAAATCTTCGACAGTTTTAATTCAGAGTTTAGAAGTAAATTTGGAGTTTATTTGTTTCATACTATAAAGTGACAACATCTGAAGGTTGTGTTTTATTTGTGTTGATTTTTATAGTAGGGTGAATAAAACCTTTAGGGGGTCCCTTCCTTCCACCACACACTTACTGTTTAATTTATTTTTTATAAAGAAAATTAAAGTCATAACCTTAAATCTAACATGGTAAATAATAACAAAATATGTTAAATAGGATTGAAAATAGATGTAAACAGGTAAATTTATACCTATTTAACATATTTTGTTATAATATTTCAATCCGGGAGCTTACATAATGAAAAAAAAAGAAAAAAAAATGGTAAATAATATTAAATGTCTTAAATAAGATTTTCAAGTTTACGAAATAACATGAGATATAATAAAGTTTTTTACTAATTTGCATTACTTAGACCTACTCCTGAAAAAATATATAACCTACAATTACTTCGAAGTATGAAATCAGCTGTTAATTCAATTGCTAATGAGAAATACCTACATGCCAGAGTAGAAACATACACGCTAAAGAGTTAGAAACAGATAATTATTATACCAACACTGAAAATCTCCATGTGCTTTGCTGTGTATTTTAAATTTAAGAATAGTATTTTTCACTATTTATAGCCTTTCATTTTCTTAAAAATATATTTGTAAACATCATTATCTTACCTTCAAAATGTATATAATCTTAAATTTATAAAATACCCTCCAGTGTGTGTCCATTATTCTCGTAATTTTACTATTTACAATGGAGGTCAATAACTAGTTTTTGTTTTTATTTAATTTTTTGTAAATTGGGTATGATTTTATTACATTATATTTTTCAACTTTTTATGTTTAAACTTCAAAAATTTTAGTTGAATTTCTAATATTGCACATGCAATAGTAATTTTATATTTATTTGTTTATTTTGTATGTGTACGTATATTTATGTTTCGTGTGAAGTACAGGCAAAGAAAACCTTTCGTTTTTTAAGTAAATTTAATATTTATTAATTCAATAATTTGGTATTCAGTATGTATATAAAAGAACATAATATGTTAAATTACACTAAATATTTAGATTTTATTTACGACCATTTTAAATCGTTAAAACAAGAGAAAATACAAATTATATCACTAAAAATATTTTATTAATAGATTTAAATGTGTAATCATAAATTTACTCTGGTAAGATCAGTTTGTATGACTAATATTTTTTTTTAGTTCTGTTACATTTGAGCTTGTCAAAATTTAAAGTATACTACAATTTATCGTCTCCAAGATTTGATATTCTTAGCAAGTACTTCCCTCAACCTTTTGCTAGTTTTTAAAACGTTTAATTGTACCAATATTTCAAGGTAATTTACAAGATTCCTACTGAAAATTTCTTAAACAGAAAGCATTTACTCGAGGTCTATAAAATGTCGAAAAACACCAAACCCCTGACTCAAGGATTTCCCTTGCTTCCAAATCGATACTGCAGTTTCCACGCCCGGCTCTCAAGAAACTCTCCCGTACATACATGTATAAAGTAACTAAACACTTCGTACATACCTGGACAATGATTTAAACAAGGCATGAAGCGAGTAAGCTATCCTAACACACGCGCGAGCCTACTAATCACAACCTTCACAAGTCGACTGGGTTATGTTTAAAAGCTAGGCAGTCTGGTATTGCCAACATTCCACGAGCAAATTTCCCACGCGCATGTCAATAACGTAACGGTCTAGTTTTTGATACTATTACGAGAAATTACTGTACATTTGGTTTATTGTTATGGCAATATTCTGAATAAATATTTTTAAATAGAATTGGAGGGAATTGTAATTGCATTCGTGGGAATTTTATGAAATTAACCTACAAAATGGGGTTTTACTTGAGGTAATATTTGTTTCGTTTTTTGAGGTCAAATGATGTATAATAAATGCAGCAAGGTGTCTATGGGTTTACATCTCCCCCAATTGTCTCCACCCCTTCTCTATTTCTCTCTCAAGGGAATGGTTTTCATAGCCTTGACTGCGCCCAAATATAGGTGGTAATTCATGCATTCATTCTCCCTATCTCTAATTTCACCCTCTTTCTCACACTCGTCCGAGTAGTGGTGATAATTAATTCATCCGTTCGTTCTCTCTCTCTCTTTGTATATCTCAATACCATTCCCAATCCATCTCACACTAATTCTGTTTAGCTCAGTCGTCTTCTCTCCCTCAAAAACTTTTGTACTTTGTTAAATTAGTTTTGGGCCCATTCCTAAAATGTGAACAGAAAAGTTTTGTTTTATAAAGTTTTTACTGTATTATGTTGAATTTTGTTACATTTCTTTTTTCCAAAATAACATAAAATATTTTTTTTTATAAAATAAAAGAGGTGTTTTATTTTTAGTAATATATATTTTTTATTTATGGTTTTATTATTGTGTTACTATTGTTATCAAGTGGTTTTAAGTGTTATTATGTTCTTGTTGTGTTTATTTGGATGAGTTTGCGTCAAAGTAAAATCTAAGTTTTTCTAAATGTGTTTTGTGAGTGTAGGTGTAAGTTGAACTTACCGGTCACGGCGTTTTTCTCTCCCCTTTTGAGCTATCAAAGTTATTTGTAGAATGTGTGGAATATTTCAAACCAACCAGGGTTTTGCCTCAGGATGAATTAACCCATTCCCCTAATTCTTTAGAATAAATCAGGAAGTATTTTTTGTGTTATTATTATGATTATGATTATTAGCGAATTTCCATATAAAAAATGAGCCATTGTAGTGACCCTTATGGTGAGACCTACTCCGGGAGTAGTAAATGAGCACCGATCATGGTCCAAAGAAAACGTTTGGGTGTACAGTTAAGATAAGAGATAGAATTGCAGTGTTTATATAACTACAGTACGTATATATGTGTGTGTGTGTGTGGGTGTGTGTTGGTGTATGTGTGTGTTCGCACTCTAACGGCCGCACTTTAAGTCCGATTTTGTCCAAATTTGGTTGCACACGTTGGCTGTTTAAGTCGCTCAGACGAGTTCGTTAGTCAAAAAAATCCAACAAACGGAAGCATTTTTTTGACCGGAAGTAATTTTTTTCGTACGGGAATGCAATTTGTTTAGTGTTTTATCTAAACAAATAAATGCAGGATATTATTCTGCACATTTTGTTATATATTATAATTTATATAATTTTTTACACGAACTTGCTTGGTTCCTCTAAAATCGATCAAAACGTAAAATACCATCATCATTGATCCAAGGCCGACGGCCGAGTTTGTACGCTGCAATCCGAGTCCTCAAGGCGAGGTACAAACTCGCAAAGCGATTTGTTCCGCTGCGAGACGAACGAAGGAGCGCGTCAGTCGAAGCTGGAGGCTTAGGTGCAAAAAATGTAATATATTTCGTACTCACAGGTAGCCATTCAGCGCCTTCGTGAGTAGATCAATTTCCCAAATATTTGGTTGAAACCCTAAATAGTTGGTTGATAAACTTAATTTTCGAAATTCGCTCAACTCACGTCTGCGTTGTCTAATTATTTTGTATTATATTATTATAAATTTATAACTTATATGTATTATATTTTATACTGTGAATAGTTGTTTATTTTATTATTAAGAGTATAACTTAAAATGTTTATTTTTTTGCTGTTTCAATAATGTATGAAATTGGTCAAATATGACTGCTGGTGGATCAATATCTCACTTCTCCGGGTTAAAAAACGTACTTGTAATTTAACCATGATTTTCCATTTTATTCCTGTATTGTTCGTGAATGTGATTTTTGTAATAAAAATGTCCGCATATTCTACGAAATATTGTTTATTTATTTTAGGATTCAGTTTTTAACATAATTATTATTTTCTATTTAACTGGAAGAGAGAAAAATGAATTCTCTTGTGTATGAATGTTTGTTCAAACACAATCATTTTGATTATAATATTAAATTAATCTGTAAGAATAAGCTCATTTTTATTTTCTGAATTTATTTTTTTTATCATTATTATTATTACATTTAATAAATAACTAATGAGCTTGACTTGTGAGAAAGTAACTTAGATGAAATAAAACCTGAACATAAAATCTCACAATAAATACGTTTACTAACCTCAAACGCGTTTCAACGACAATGAAACTTGAGTTATAGTTTGGTTACTGTAGCCCGTGCATCACTGAGGATGGCGACATTGTCGTTGAAACGCGTTTGAGGTTAGTAAACGTATTTATTGTGAGATTTTGTGTTCAGGTTTTATTTCATCTAAATTATTACAGTTGTATAATCAACTCTTATAAAATCGAGTGTAGCCTACGTGAGAAACAATACAATATAGCAGTTGTAATACTAAAACAAAACCTACCGTCGATTATATGTTGTGGTTATGTTTACAACTTCAATCAACATAAGTCTTGTGAAGTTGATTTTCTTCAAATATGAGTTAAAGATCTAATACGTTATAAGATTTGCTTTGAGGTTATAAAATGAATATAAATACAACCTTTTATTATCAATTTATTATATAAATATTCATTTATACAAGTCTAGTCAGGAGGAGAATAAAGTTACGGTGCAGGGAGTCGGATTCCCAGAACCGGCGGCTGTCAGGGGTGAGAAGTGGCCCCGGGTCGTCGTCGGCAAGCGACCGCAATGTCTCGGAAGTGGCCCACTTGCTTCATGAGTCGGATGTAGACCCATTTTTAAGACGTGCAAAAGTCCAGAGGTCCAATCTATCTGACCAAATTTGTGGTAGGTCGCTCTCTTCTGGGGATGTTGAATCGAAGCAGATCCATCAGCGGAGGTCAAGAGAGAGGGTGATTGATGATCTATTAAACGAAAATGAATCCCTTCGAGCTAGGATCGGTGAGATGGAGGATCTGTGCAAGGAACTAATGCCGAATTAACAGCACTTAGGACCGATAATAAAGGACTCAAGCGAGCCTTCAAGCACAGTGCTGAGGAGTGGGATAGTGCAGATATTTTTGGCCAGCAGACGGAGTATTGTACTGATGAGGAAGAGTTAGCACAAGAAACCGAATGGATTCTAAATAAGAGGAAGAAGTCGTATAAAAAGCAGAAAGCTGAATCTTCGCCCGAAATAGTACAAAATGAAGAACATAGAACACCTCTAGATAACGAAAAGAAAAATAATAACCCGCCACCAATATTTGCAAGTGGAATCAAAGACTTTATTGTTTTTAAAGATAAAGTGATGAAATCTATAAAGAATAATATCCAGTTTAAAATGTTTGCAAACAGTGAAATAAAATTAATTCAATAGAAAGCGATGATTATCGAGCTATAATTCACCTTTTCCGTTAAAAGAGATCACAGGAAGGCAGCAGCCTCAACAATATTTCCTATCATTCATACTAGTGCAAGCAGTCAAAACCATAACAAGGTTGTAGTAAGAGGTCTACATCCTTCAACTAAGGAAGAAGATATTATACATGAGTTCGATAGTTTGGGTCATGAAGCCATCAAAGCAAATAACATTTCTATTAGAATATCGATGGAATGCAGACAAAACTCAAGCTCCTGTTGTTTTTTGTTGATCTGGCTCCTAAACTCAATAATAAAGAGTTTATTGCTGCGAAATCAAGCATATATACTCTTCTGTAAAATTAAAATTGAACCACCTAAAAAAAAGACTGAAATTTTGCAGTGTAAAAGGTGCCAGAGCTTTGGGCATACACAAAATAATTGTCACAGACAAGCAAGGTGTGTAAAATGTGGTAAAGAACATCTTACTGTATCATGTACCAAATTAAAAAATACACCATGCAAATTTTTCAACTGTCGGGGAGAGCATACGGCCAACTGGAAGGGTTGTCCAGCTTACAAGGCTATGGAATCAATTCTACAAAAATCAAAAACGTCAATTACACAACGAGTTCAACAGGATCCTGGGCACCGGCTGAAAGGGTTGCTTCAGATAAATCGTACGCTGAAGTAGCGAATATATCTTTCGATCAACCACAGATGGACAGCCTTCTACCACAACTTTTTAATAAAACTACTTCTCCAACAATTCAAGATATTTGGGATGCTGTTCAAAAAATACAAAAAACAGTTAACGACGTAGAACCAAGACTACTAAGTTAGAAAATGAAAAGGCTCTAAATACGCAATCCGTCAACAGTAAGAGCAAAAAGAAGAAATGACACAGTCATCACTTCGTATCATCACTTGGAATGCCAATGGCTTGGCTCTCCATAGTAGAGAGCTCGAACCGTTTCTCCATCATGAAAATATAGATATTGCTCTCATTACTGAAACCCACTTTACAAATAAGACCCATTTAAACCTTTTCGTATTTAAAATTTACCACTCCATACACCCGAGTGGTAGAGCACATGGTGGATCTGCTGTTATAGTTAAAAACAATGTATAGCATTTTCATAGAGAAGAAGTTCAAGAACACTTCCTTCAGGAAACTGTGATCACAGTAGAACAAAATAATAGGGATGTTGTTATTGCATCAGTTTATTGCCCCTGCTATACACACCATCAAAAGAGAACAATTTAATGATTTATTTGAAAAATTGGGCCCACGATTTATAATAGGTGAAGGTTTTAATGCCAAGCATACAGCTTAGGGGTCCAGTCTTATCACAGCTAAAGATAGGGAGCTACTGCAAGCCATAAACGTTAGCTCTTGTGAGTACCATTCTGCTAGAAGACCTACGTATTGGCCTTCAGTCAAAAACAAAATACCTGATGTCATAGACTTTTCCATTACTAAAGGAGTATCTTCAAATTATGTTGAAGTTAAGGATATCGTGGATCACATACCGATTCTGATGACGCTTAGCATGACAGCAAGGAGAAAAGAGGCTCGCTTACTGACAAGTTTACAAATTGGGATGTATTCAGATGTGTGCTAGACTAGCTAATTAACCTTAGAGTAAGATTTAAAACTATCAAAGATCTTCATGACCAAGCAAAAAACTTTATTGAAATAGTATCCAAGGGAGAACCATCTCAACTCCAGCTGACAGAAACACAGAAAACCACAAAATATGTAATCCAGTAAAAATTAGAGAAATTATCAAAGAAAGAAGGAAGGCACGGCGTATCTGGCATCATTCAAGGCTTCTTGAAGACAAGAACAAATTTAATAGTATCAGAAGAATCAGGAGAATTTGCAGTGGATACTGACTCGGACTACTCCTTGTGGAAAGCAACTAGTAAATGTAAGAGGCTTGTAAAGAGAATTCCTCCAATCAAAGATGAGTCGGGCAACTGGATGTGTCGTGATAATGAAAAAGCCGAGCTGTTTTCGCGGCATCTATATAATGTGTTTCAACCTCATAGCATCTCTTCTAGAATCACATTTGGATAGAGATTATTCTTGTATTAAGCCTGTAACTCCCTTAGAAGTTGCTCAAGAAATTGATAAATATATCAACGCAAGAAAAGAGGTAGGAGTTGACAGAATCTCACTCAACTATATTCGAGTTCTTAAGGAATTGTCGTGGAAGGGTGTTGTACTTCTCACATACATATTTAATGCTTGCTTCCGTCTCAAGCATGCACCGGAGTGTTTCAAAATTGCGCACAACATCATGCTGCACAAACCAGATAAGTTTACTGAAAATGTGACATCATACAGACAGACCGATTTCACTCCTTTCGGCGATATCTAAACTATGGGAGAAATTGTTTGCCAAGCGACTTAAGCCCTTAACGAGAATACCGTATCATCAGTTCGGGTTCCGTAGTCGACATTCCACAATAGACCAATTGCACAGAGTAACTACTGTAATAGAAAAGGCTTTTGAAGACAAACAATATTGTTGTGCTGCTTTTCTTGATGCTGCACAAGCTTTTGACAGGGTGTGGGATGAAGGCCTTGCTATTAAGCTTAGTGGATTTTTACCAGATAATTACTGTAGACTGTTGGAATCATATCTTGTGGGTCATTTGTTTTGCGTTGTTTGTGGCGGTGATAGATCAACCTTCTATCCCATACAGGCTGGAGTGCCTCAGGGCAGTGTTCTCGGACCCACCTTGTATTTGTTATACACAGCAGATATTCCTACCACTAATAATACAACTGTTGCCACATTTGCGGACAACACAGCAATATTAACCACTGGTGAAACTCAAGCTCAGGCAACTGACCATCTTCAAAGTTGTCTTGACCGGGTATCGGAATGGACCTGTGACTGGAAAATCAAACTCAACGAACAAAAATCAACACATATTACATTTGCTTTGCGTCACGTAGATAAACGCCTTACATGGAAACTCCACGTGAAAAAAAAGTAGAAAGGATTCGCCTTAAAATACGTTAAATGTACTGGCTAATTGGCATTAAATCGCAATGGGACATTTATAATAAGCGACTACTTTATTTAACAATAATCAGACCAATTTGGACATACGGAGAAGAACTTTGGGGATGTACAAAAGAATCTAATCGACTGTTGGTACAAAGAAGCCAGAATAGTAGAATTCATGCAATGACCAACGCAAGATGGTGTCAGCGTAATGAAGACCTAGGTTCGGACTTAAATCTTAAATCAGTAGAAAACGTTATAACGGATTATGCAAATAGACATGAGAAGAGACTCCTAAATCATGTTAACGTGGAAGCTTTACAGCTACTGGACACGGAACTGTGTATAAGAAGACTTTGCCGGCTGAAGCCACAGGATCTACCTCAATATTACATTTTTAGATACTTAGTAGCTAGAACCTAGATTGTGATTTAGGCTTCAATGCATGTTTCTCGCTTTCTTGTATGTGTATTACTTATTTGAGCAGTAGCTTATACTACTGCAGGTAAACCTATTAAACAACAAACACCTCAAGGCATATAAATGATTTCTCAAGGCATATAAATTTATTTTATTAACTATATTTTTTAAATTATTTAAAATACACAAACAATTTTCAAATAAAACTTGTAGTATGTATCTTTAGCTTAAATATGCTGTGGATAATTACTTGTTTAACTTTATCGCTTGCTCTTGGGACGTCGTCAAAGAGAGCGCTTGCACGCCATTCCAGTGGTCAGACGCAGGTTATGAAAATACTTAAGACTTGTGCATATATTCGGGGTGGGTGGGAGGTCCGTGTTGCTGTCATGTAACATATATTTTTTAATCCTTTTCTTTTGCACATGGAAATGTGATAGCTGCCGGTTCCATAGGTGGTGGATAATGGAAAGCCCTATTTATTTTATTCAATAGAGTAGGGTTAGCTTACGAACCAAAACTGGTATTCGAAATAAAATTTGCGTGTTGACTTATTGAAGGTGTTTTGTTTTTGAAAAAGCATACTAAGTAAAAATGAAACTATAAATAGCTAAAATACAAGTATTAAACTTCCAATACATTTGTTATTAAAATTATTTGAACTAAAGGGATAACCAATAAATTATATATATAAATGTAATAAAAAAACCTATTATACTTACAATCTAAACCTAAACTTACAATACATTATATACAAACAGTATTTATGCTCAAACATTTACTAAAATTATATTGCAACATCCATTGTACATAATATATCCATGCGAAGCGGTTAAAAAACCTGCGTCTGACCACTGGAACGGCGTGCAAGCGCTCTCTTTGACGACGTCCCAAGAGCAAGCGATAAAGTTAAACAAGTAATTATCCACATCATATTAAAGCTAAAGATACATACTACAAGTTTTATTTGAAACATTTTTGTGTATTTTAATAAAGTAAATTTATATGCCTTGAGAAATCATTTTTTTGGTGTTTGTTGTTTAATAGGTCCTTTAATATTAACTTTATCGAAAAATGTATAAGAACAAAATATGTTTAATGTAGATCAAGGGACAAATGTACAAAAAATTAATTCGCTACGATGAGTATTAACGAACTTGTAAGCAATCTTGTGAAGCTCTGCATTTGTAAACTTCAAGGGGGGGTGGAGGGGGAAGCACAAGGGGGAGAGGCGGGGACTTTTGAGAAAATACATATCTCATAAGGGTCTATCACATATAAAAAATTTAACTTTCCCCTAATTTGTTGTGACAAAAAACCTTTATTGACTGGGCTATAGGGTCGTAGGTGCTCTCTAGGAAAGGTTTTAAAAATTTTGAAATCTTAGGGGAGGTTTGGGGGGGTCAAAGTTACTAAATCACGATTTCTCCAAAAGTACTGAACGGATTGGAACGAAATTTTGTATGTAGCTTCCTCTATGTGCTTACTAAGGAAAGGGTTTCGAAAAAATTCGAAATTTTAGGGGTTGTTTGGGGGATCAAAGTTATAAAAAATGATTTCTTCAAAACTACCGAACAGATTGGAATGAAATTTGGTATGTAGCTTCCTCTCGGGCCATAGGTGCTCTCTAAGAAAGGGTTCCAAAAAATTCTAAATTTTAGGGGGGTTTGGGGGGTCAAAGTTACTAAAAAAAACCACAGAACGGATTGGAATGAAATTTGTATGTAGCTTCCTCTAGGGCCCTAGGCGCTCGCTAAGAAAGGGTTCCAAAAAATTCTAAATTTTAGGGGAGGTTTGGGGGGGTCAAAGTTACTACAAACCCCCATTAGAAATACATAGTGTAATACATTTATTGATATAATATATACATTTAAATTTGTCTATCCGTGCAAAGCCTGATCGGGCAGCTAGTATTATATAATAATGAATATAAATACAAAATTTTAACAAAAAGTCCTACAGTTTTATAATCCTTATAAATTATATTCTAGACAATTATCGAATTAAAAATCCCGATCAGCATAGGTAGGCCTAGATAAAGTCTCTTGTTAAATTGTTTATTTATGATGTGTGTCTAATTAATCTACCTGTTATTTTTCACGAGAGCTTACTAGTATACATTAATAATCAGTAAATAATAACTGTCCAGAGAAACATACAACCATGAAAAAATAAGCCATTTTGGAACTGACCAAGTAAGACCAAACTTTTGTCAGAAATATTTACTTTTAAAAGTCCTTTAAAATTACGTAACCAATGTTTACATTTGAAATTTCATCAAAAATCACACCTACCACAAAATATGCCATTTGAGACACAAGATCTAAAAACTTATTTTCTTTAGATTCTGAGAGCGAAATATCAGGGTTTCAGTTAAAATCAACGGTTTAAACTTATTCGTTTGTCCGCTATACATCTGAGACATGTGGTTTATTACACCCTGAATATATTAGTTTTTACATTATATTTAAGTGTATACGTTGGTTTTATATTGTATTTTTGTTTAATAATTTGTATTTCCTTGTGTTGTGGTTAGGAGGAAGAGAGGGCTGGAGAGTCCTAACATCGTCTCAATAATAAAATAAAATCAATTCAGTTCACGTCTCCTACCACTCTCTATTTCGTTTTTCTTCCTTAAATGATATGTTTTTTTTTTATATCTCTCTCCACTCTCTTTTTTATAACGCACTTATGGAAGGCGTTACCAGATTCCTTTAAAACTATTAATAGAATTGCTCAATTTGTAAAATCGTTAAAGGTGCATTTAATGAATTTATGGATGTGGTGCGTGAATGCCTTTACTAGCGGTGAGTAAAAAAACAATCTGTTTATTTAAAATGTATGATATATGAATGTGAATCAATATTGTTTATAAGTAGTTAATTCTTTAACTTCAATAAATATGAAATATGTTAAAATTCATAGTTTAATTCGTTTTATGCTATTTAAACACAAAATAATTCGTATTGTTATTTTTTATTACTTCTGTATTTTATGTGCTTTTTTCTTTTCCTTTATTATTAATATTTACTTTTATTTTTTTTTAGTCAAATTGATTTTTGTTCTTTAAACTTAAGTTTAGCGTAAATTATAAATCTGATTATATAACTATATGAATGTTAATTGTGTATGGGTTAAATGTAAGAGAGGACGTTATGGTCCTAACTTCGCCCTAAATAAAGAAATAAATTATAAATCTATTTAATCAATGTTCCTCCCCCCCCCCCTATCTCCCCACAATTGTCCGCTTGCTATCTCTCCCCCACTCTCTCCGTCTCTCTTCTTTACATCTGTCCTTTTAGTTTACTACAAAACTCAAATACCTTTCCTAAACTGCCTTATACGTTGTTTTACGCATTTTTTAATAGACAAATGTTTTGGTTATTTTGCCGAGAAGCTGGTGCAACTTAATAAAATATTCAGCAGTTTGATAGAGCCTAAAAGTATGGAAGGTGGAGCAGTTTATATTTTTTTACATCTCTTCCACTTTTAAAGGTAGCAACGATATTATTCCAGATATATACATTATATATTTTAACTTACCTCCTTTCTAAAGTGATTGTTTTCTAAGATGCAATTTGAAAACTTTTATCCATCTTAAAGATTCACAAATAAATAGTACATAATAACTAACAATGTTTCTTGTATTGAAACAAATCAAAACAAAATTGTATTGATTGAAAATCGTTTACACATTCGACTTAAGACTTAAATAAGTAAAAATAAAAGTAATATTTTGAATAATAATAAAATAAAAGTTTTGACGTTTATTATAGTTCAAAGAAATTATACCAAAAATCCCATATTCGATAAAGCTCTTTTTCATATGAACCGTGTTATTATGGTTAAAAAGAAAATGTCAAAGTCCTCGTCAATCCATGTAAGAGGTAATTGTCATAAAAACAGTTTTTCGTGAATATCTAATTTATGGTCACTTTTACGCAAAAAAATATTCAATGTAAAATTTGTAGCTTAATATCATACAAAATAGATACAATAACTTTTATTCATAGGAGAAACACTTTCTGAGACAATTATATCTACACAGTTACAAAGAACAGTGTGAGCTCCTCAGTGGTAATGTATCTTGAGGACTTCACGTGTGTTGTGTGTCAAAAATCTATAATAATAGAGATAGAAAAATAAGTTATATATTATACACTGTAGTGTAGTTAGAGAAAAAGTTTAGTCAGAAAATTCTTACCTTTGTAGTTATGGAAAAAAAGTAGAGGATAAAATTTTGTAGCCGATCCGATTTTGAAACTGCTTCCATTTGCACTAGACATACTGCTGAGTTACACAAAGGGCTGCAGCTTAAACAAAAAGTTGGGGGAAAATATTGAAATAAAATCGTGCTGGTTACATTAAAAAATTTCAAGAAATGTAAATTCTTTATTAACATAACAATTTCCTGCTTTGGCTAAAAATTTATTGATTGAAAAGGCATAGTAATATTTTTGAAATATAATTGTATCAACTGAAAAACATTGTGATAGGTCTACTGAGGGTTCCACGTAAAAATCCCCATCTTTTACTTTACCTAGAAGGTGGTGTGGATTAGTTATTTCTCTCTGTATAATTATTTAGAATAAAGTTTCTTACCTTTGATTCCATCAAGAGACCGCTTTTTTTGTGACCATCTTATAGTTTTTTTATTGTTCTATTTGTCTAATAGTTCCGTCAAAAATTATAAATGTGTCATCCACATATCTGTCGTAATGCATAATTTGGTTGTAATACTTGTCCGAATTGGACATCAGAGATTCGTTTTCATAGTTGTTCTGCTAAAAGACCTGAAAGTGTAGTACTAATAAGATTACAACTAGGTTTTTGCCGGTTTTGTAGCTTGGTGCTGTAGTAAAATTGATTAAAGGCCTAATGGGTATGTTCTCTTTATGAATTTTTGGTAGTCCAGTAAATTGGGGATATTGGGTATTTATTGGTTTCAAAAAATTACATGTGAACTGATCAAACAAATGGGTGGATTTATTAATTGTACCGTTCAATATTTTAACAAATTCCTTAGTGGGATCCATCATTATTGTTTTAATATAGTTTGCTCGTAGAAACTAACTTTTAAATTTAATTGTTCGGGGCTCATAATGTCGGCTATAGTGATAAGAGCATTGTTTTCAACCGATTTGTCTCAAAAGTTTAAATTTTTTAAATGCTTTTAATATTAATGTTTGACGACCTAGGTCGAGTAATTTATTATGTCTGAAGATGGGATAAAAGTCCCGAAACGCGTCACATATTAAAAAAAAAAATCACTTGATGAAAACAAATTTAAGAAACTTTATTCTAAATCAATAATTATTGACCTGGATACTGAAAATGAATTCATTATTTACTATTATGTATTGACTTGGACAATTTCATTTACGTAGTTTTATCCCAATGTCGTACCGCGTATAAGCTGGAAATGGCGAAAACATACGAGCTGGTCATAAAATAGATTGCCGAACTTCAAGAAAAGAATATGAGATACTAAAACAAAACAACAAATTAAAACATGTACTGAAACACTTCGTATTTCATCCGTCGCCATTATAGTCCAGTCAAATTAGGTTTTCATCTTGCATTAAATCATGGGGTTCCAATTTTTCAGAATGTGTAGCGGGTGGTGCCCTTAATAACGCCTAATAAAATCCCATCGGTTCAGGCGCCACGGGGGTGGGAGGGGGTCCTGAAGGCCATCGTTTTTTTTTGCTTTTGGCGTTTATCTCGAAAATTTTAAAGTTTTAAAATTAAACATAATACAATTTCCTTTCAAACAGTATAGCCATATTTGTACCCAAGAATTTCTGTTTTTTTTTAAGCATTTTACAATTTAATGGGCAAAATTCAAAATATAACAAGTAGATGTGTACATAAAATTTACATTTTCATGTTT
>JAGFPH010000755.1:168654-185876 GCA_018207615.1 Philaenus spumarius | reverse complement strand
GTATTGGTATCCACTAATATATCCCTGGCAGTGTTTAGTGCTTTTGTAGGAGTAAATGGGAAATCCCGAGGCGTAAGGGATTTGCCAAGCTGTATATTACTCCAGGCCGCAAATTAAAGCATAAACATCACTTCTACATACAAGTGTACAACAAATATATTAACTGATATAAACTGTTTCACGGTTCAATAATTGTTAAGTTTGTTTCGATATTCGGTTGAATTACACGGTTTTGCATTTTCCATTAGATCATTTCAAGTTTGTCTAACAATATTAGGCCTATCGTAGTAACTGAATGTATTGTAAACTAAATACCGAACAGAGATGTTTAATTTTAGACAGTGATAACAATACTGTATAGTCATATTAGCATTTCAAATTGAAATTTATGTACTGTACCTGGGTTTAAAACGTATTATTAAATACAAACTTGTTGACAGTGTCTCGCTCTTTATTATTTTTAGTGAAGTATTATTAAATTGCATAAATAACAAATAAATATTATACGACAAAGCAGAGCTCCTATACCCATTACTGTAAACACTGCTACATAATTGCTACTTCAACGACTTTCACATAATTATGTGATACATTCTAAAGGGTTCCTCGTGCCGAAAAAATAGTACATAAAACAATACGTCATCAAAATAGCCCACCCCAGTAGCTGAATCCCGCTTCAAAAAGTCAAACAAACAAAAGATTGGGTTTTTTTTTTAAGGCGCAAAATTTCAAACTAACCATTTGTGTATATACAGTTCGGCCACATCTCCAACCATTTCAAAATGGCGGCCGAAATTTGTTTTTAAATTTTATGTGGCCCCTTTTTTGTTAAAAAAAGTGGAATCGTTGGAGAAAATAAATTTGCATTAGTTGTAATTCTGAAAATATAAAAAAACCAACAAATGATATTTATAGAGTGTGACAGACCCACTTATTCAGCACGTTTAAAGAGGAAACGAATCAGTTTAGGCACTTGGCTTCAACGGAACGACGCTATTTCGTACCAGCAGAATCTAATAGAATGTCTTTTACTCCCAGTGTTCCAAAAGACATATTTAGGATATCGTTGTAAAGAAATGTCAAATAAAAACATAGGTCGAGAATTACAATAGTTTAAATGTACAAGTAAAAATTTGGAAAAAAGATTTACTGTACCTGTTCCTAATTTCAAAATGGTTGCCTAAACGTACAAAATTTCAATTTTTGTATTTTTATCTAAGCAACAACAAAAATATGCAAAGACTCTTTTCCAACTTATGTGTCTGAATGTTGGATTGTCTAGCTAGACAAAACGTGTTTTCCGATTGTTTAGGTGACATGAATATGACTAGGTATGCAGTTTGGTAGATTCCTGGTGAAATACCATTAAAACACAACCTGCAAGGGAGGTTCAGACTACTTGCACCCGAGTCACACAAAAGTAACACATTCAACAAACATTTATTACCAAACATATAAAATATTAAACATTAATCTTCACCTAGGACTAAAACCATCATGCCAAACCTCATACACGTATTCTAACATTCATAATAAAAAGGCCAAATGCATGTCAGACAAGCAATGTTATAGGATTCACTAGTTATTTTAGATTTAACAACAATAAATCTTGCCCATATAGGTCGATTATAGTTTTGTACAGAGTTGTCTAATTCGTGAAAATGTTTCGAATTTAATGTTTAGGCCCTACTATTTATTTAGCATTATCTTTTAGCCTAACCTCGTTCTTCAAGTAGATTCTGAATTCTTTTGCTTTTAATTAATAGCATTTGCTTATATAGGTATCTTAGTTTTTATTCGTCAAATGTGACTAAGGTGTAGACTGCATTTTGAGTAAATGTGTGTTACAGTTCTTTTGAAACATCTACAAGAAACTGTAGGTGTTGAAACATCACATTATAGTGTGCTCTTTGAACGCTAACCCCAGTGCCCCTCTGCTGGTACAATTTTGAATAAATTAATTTAACCTATTTTAAAGTTATTATAGGCTACTGTATGCAGTAAAATGTGCCATTATATATACAGTAAAATCTCACCCATGTTATATATTTATAGTTTTTAGAGTATTTTTGGTAATACAAATAATTGGCACACTGTACTTAATATGTAGGTAATAAAATACCTATTTAGTTTCGTACAGCGTTGTGTAATTAGTATATAAAATGTAATTTAATGTTTACTATTTTTTTCATAATTTCATTTAGCCTAACCCCATTCTTTAAGTAGATTCTGAACAACCTTTTGCTTTTAATTACTAGATTTTGCTTATAAATATGTTTTAATTTTTATTCATCACGGCCATTGCCGAAATGTGATTTACCTTGGAAGAACAAGGATGTAGATTGTAGGCGTCACTTTGCATAAAAGTGTGTTGTGTGTAGACGTGAAGGTAGGTTCTGGCATATCACATTACTAGAGTTCTTTGCGAAAATCTTTTAGAAACTCTGCGGGTTTTTTACGCCAATCCCTCTCGCACAATTGCGAATACAATAATTTAACCTATTTGTAGGTATTATACACAGTAAAATGTACTTTAAACACCAGCTTTCACAACCCCCCCCTACACAAACAAAAATCTTGTTCATGAGTAGAGGTTATGCCAATTAAGCCCCTAGGTTGACAAGTGACTATGGGGGTTATTACCGAGTCGCTATGGCGTAGCAGACTGAACTCTAGATCTGAGTTTTCATCGGATCGGTGAACAGGTAACGCCGCGCCCATAAAGTAAATATCGGGTTTAATAACCTAAAAAAAAAAAAAAAGAATAGTTTATTCCCTGCTCACCCAACATCTCAAAGACGTCATTCGTCCTGAGCAATTTGGCTTTCGAAGTGAACATTCCACAACACTCCAACTTGTAAAAGTTCTCAACGACCTTTCCGATGGCTTCAACAATAAAAATCAATCAATCGCAGTTTTCCTGGACATATCAAAAGCTTTTGATAAAGTATGGCACGAAGGCCTGCTTTACAAACTAGCCCGCAGCCCAGTTCCTCCATGCTATGTACATCTCATAAGTTCATACCTCGACAGCAGATGGTTCCAGGTAGCTGTCGAAGGTACTCTTTCTACTTCTAGACCCATCGAGGCAGGAGTTCCCCAAGGCTCAGTTCTTGGTCCGTTACTGTACCTTCTGTACACTAACGATATTCCAGTCATCCCCAAAGTATCACTGCGACTCTTTGCTGATGACGCTATGTTCTACTACAGGACTCTGAACCTGGAATACGGCTCGTCGGTCATTCAACAACAGTTGGATGCCCTACAGCCGTGGCTCAGGAAGTGGAGAACTGCAGTGAACACAGATAAAACGCAAGCCATCCAATTTTCTCCACTACGTAGATTTCCTAAAGTCCAATTAACTCTAAATAAATCACACATAGCATGGACCCGCAAAGTCAGATACCTTGGAATCACGCTTGACGCTAAATTAAACATGTCCCATCACGCCAAGCAAACTCTGTCTAGGGCTAAATCCGTCCGTGGCAGACTCCTTCCAGTCATTCAGGCCAAGAGCCCAATACCACTTCGCATCAGATTGTCCATGTACAAAACATATATCAGACCGGTACTCACGTACGCAGCTCCAGCTTGGTACTCTTTGCTATCTGTTTCTTGGAAGAAAAAGTTGGATTCCTTCCAGAACAAAACTCTCCGTTGGATCACCAACTCCCCATGGTACGTAAAGAACGTCACCATCTCTCAAGGGCACAAAATCCCCACACTCGAGGACTTCATCCTAAAATTAACACATAGAGTCAAACACAGAGCCGAAGGGTCTCAACACACACACATAAAACAGATCATCACTGATCCTGCACCTGCGCAGGTCAGAAGAAAACGTCCCTTATGTCTGGTTTACGAACCACCATAAGTATCCAAAAATCCAAGCTCTATTCTTAAAAGCCACACACTTTCGTAATCAATCCCAGTGTATTTCATCGATCCACCATCTCATTCCCACTCAAAATTATTTATTCCAAATTTAGTCAAAAAATTTCTATAAAGTCACTTTTAGTTTCAGATAAGCAGCCATTGTTGTTAAACAGATGCTGTCTTTCACCAAGACTACGGTCTTGACAATTTGCTAGATAACCTAAAATGTCAGGTTAAATTCTAAAAATTATAGGATAACGTTAGGTTAGAGTTATGTGAGCCTTGGGTTAGCGACTAAAATGTTGCCCAATTTTTAGTTGAACGCCCAAATGTTACCCAATTTTTTTAGGTTAAACCTCAAATTTGTATCCAATTTTTAGGTTACCCATTTTTTAGATTAACCACCAAATGTTTACTCAGTTTTAAGGTTAGGTAAAGTAGGGATAGGATACCCCACCATTTTATAGGCAGGATCAAGAGTCACGTGTCAACCACTTACTACTTCTGGCAACATAATGGACATGAGACACGAGTTAGTTTCATAATTGATATAGTATTTTTGTTAATGTATATTAATTGGCATATTGTATACCCAATATGTAGGAATACATTATTTATTTAGGCCTAAACTAAATCCTTTTTAACATTGTATAATCGGCCTACATTCTTCATTGAATTATAATAATTATTGATGTTATAGATTAAGACAAAATCAAATCCATGTTATCTCAGCAAATGGTATTAAAGGGTGTAACAAACCGCCTGTATGGTTCGTATAACGTGACAAATAATAAGTTTAGAATCTTGGTTTGAACTAAAACTACCCACTATTTCATAACTAAAGCATATAAGAAAACAACTTTGTTCATATTTCAGTCAAACAGAAGGTATATTTAGGGGGTTGGAAAAAATATAAAATATCTTCTTTGAAGGAATTTCAATTGTCGTTAGTTACATAATTTTAAAAGACTATCAAAAGATTACATTTTCATAAAATGTTTAGACTTATTTAAACGTAATGTGTGTGTGTAAATGTGTAGGTATAATGCATTGCATTGCATTGAATGGCTGTTATCTGTAACATAATTCTGCCTCAGGGCAAGCCCTTTGGCGATTAGTGTGATACATATACATGATTATATTAGTGTTCTTCACTGTTTAAGTATGGGTGTGTGTGTGTGTGTAGAGTGTTCTTCATTGTGAGTTGGGTGTATATTTGTGTTTGATTTAGTGTACTACTTTAGCAGATGCTGGATTAAAGAAGTTGGTCGTAGACGTTTGGTAGGAGGGGGTGCTTCTTCTCTTGAGATTAATCGTAGGTGTTGATATGTTGATTTAGAAGATCGTTGAAAAGTTGTGAATGTAAGAGTGATAATAAATTGTTTAAGTGTAGAAATTTTGAAAGAATTGCGTATGGTTTCATTTGAAACATACCATGGAGATTGCGATATTTGACGGAGGATGGAGTTCTGGAGGCTTTCAATTTTATTTTGATTAGTTTTAGATGTAAGACTGAACCATGCAGGAGCAGCGTATGAAATTATGGGGCGAATATAAAGTTTTTAAATCATGAGTTTGGTTGAAATGGATAGAGTGCTAGATGAAGAAATGACAGGATAAAGAGCTGCTCTGGTGCGTTTTGACGATGAAATTCTGGTGAGTGTATGTTTGTTAAAATTAATTTTGCTGTCCAATGTTACCCCTAGGTATTTAACTTGATTGCTCCATTTAATTTGCTTGTCGTAGACTTCAAGCGGGGCTGGCTTTTTAAGTTTTGTTGAACTGTGTTTAATTTAATTCTCCAACTATGAAACCAGGGAAGTAATGCGTTGATTTGTCTCTGTAGGTAAATTTTGGCATAATTTGCATTTTTATGTTGGACGTAAAAAAGTGAGTCATCAGCATAAAGGCTAAGATGAATGTGAGGCTGGAGAGGAATGTCGTTTTTAAAAAGAATATATAGTAATGGGCCAAGAACTGACCCTTGAGGAACTCCGGAAAGAATTGGCTTGAGGATGGAAGAGATGAAAAATAATCTATTTGTGAGATATGATTTAATTAAGTGAATATATGTTAGTGGGAGATTAGTTTGAAGTAATTTATAAAGTAAACCATTATGCCAAACTTTGTCAAAAGCTTTTGAAATGTCAAATAGGACTGCAGCTGTTATAGATTTGGAATTGAAGCCAGAAGATATTTTGTCAATTAATTTTGAAACTTGTAGAGTTGTAGAATGTTGACTGCGGAATCCGAATTGTTTGTTTCGGATTTCAGGAATGATATGGGTTTTTAATTTTGAGAGCAGGATTCGTTCGAAAATCTTTGAAAAGGCAGGCAGAAGAGAGATGGGTCTGTAATTTTCGGGAATAGATGGTTTTTTGTTCGGTTTTCAAATCATTATAATTTTGGCGACTTTCCAGGGAGATGGGAAGTGCTGGAGCTCAATGGATTTGTTGAAGATCTAGGTGAGAAATTCAATAGTGGAAGGAGGCATGTTTTTTAATTGAAGTGGCGGTGATGTTATCAGGGCCTGGAGCTTTTCTATTTTTAAGGCGATCTATAAAACTGATGACATCTGAAGGAGAAGCTGGAATGTAGTCATAATTGGCAATGGGAATGGATAGGCAAAGATTGACATAATTATTAATATTATCAGTGAAAGTTGAGTTTATAGAAGGATTTGGCGAAAATTGCTTTTCCATAGTTTCGGAAAAAGGTATAATGTATTTTGTTTAGGTCTGTTATCCTGCACAATTCCCTCCCCCCTCGAGCGAGTTTGGTTACATCTCCACTCTTTTAAAAACAGCTGTCCAAAAAAAGGTGTTTTGTTACTTAATCGATACCAATGATGCAAAATTGTAGTGTGCTCCTGGACATTGGGCTTATGCACATTTTTTACAGTAGGCATGATGTTACTCAATTGCGTGAAAACCGACCGCAGAGCAGACGATAGGTTATGCCACCCCTCTTAAGTCAGTTTGCCGTTTGCCAATGATAGCTGATTGCAGAGCAGACAACGGATTGCACCAGCCCCTCTTAAGTCAGTTTGCCACTTGCCAATGTTAGCTGATTGCAGAGCAGACGACGGATTATGCCAGAACTATTATGTCAGACTGCCACTTGTCAATGATACTGTTTATTATAATTACTTTTTCGGACATTTGCCATCATTTGTGTGTTAAATAATCAAACACGACGTTTCGGGAATACAAATCAATTCCCGTTCTCAAGTGACTAAAACTAACGGTACATAAACCTAGGCAACTAGGCCTATGTAAGGGTGAAAAAGTAAAACTACAAATTATTACTAACCTTAAATATCTACATGATGGATCTCAGAGCTAAGACTGAGAAGTCAAACACACCAACCACAGACACAACACAATCATACACAAACACACGCAATTGATGGCAAGCGTCTAGTTTAGAAGTTGAAGAAAGACTGACAACTGGCCAGAGTATTCAGGCGTGGCCAACAGGAAGGGGTAGTTCCCTATTGTTTCATATAGTGCAGGTGTTTCGCACGGGAACGGGTTATAACACCATGTGGTGATTCTACTGGTAAAAGTTCAGCATTTTTATTAGTCGGTAATGTTTCTGTTTTATTATTAATATGGTTATTATAATCAAGTTTTAGTTCTTTTTTTAATAATGGGAGCCATAGTGGCCTAACTTCAATGCTTGTTTGGCTGATGGGGTTGTCCGCTAGTTTTATATACGAAGCTTCAATTATTTTACGTTTGTAAAGATTACTTTCCCGGTGTATGATTTTTGCCTCTTCCCAATCGAATTTGTGATTTTCGGACCATATATGTTCTGCAATTTTTGATTTATCGACTAGGCCTAACCGTACGTTATTTTTGTGTTCTTTTATTCTAATGTTTAAAGGTCTTTTTGTCTCGCCAATATATTGCCATCACATTCACATTTAATACTGTAAATACAGTATTAGACAGTGTTAGACAACATCTCGTCCAAACTAAACCTAAAAATGGCACACAGGATCAACCAGCTAGTAACTCATGAGTCAACTAGTAGAACCAGCTGGTGTAACATGTGGCTACTTAAAGACAGTTTTAATTCATATAATGTGTACAAATGTACAAGAATAACTTCTTCTTTTTTAGTGTTTTTTAGTGTTGATAAATGTTGTTAATGGTTAGTGTCTTGTGTTTGTGAAGTGTAGCTTGATAATGCCGTCTGTGTAACGGCGAAACTTTCGCACAAAAAATAAGGATTGTTTGACAAACAAGGTATTTATATCCATTTATATATAAATATAACAATCCAATAGGCTACAATGAATTCTATAATTTTATTTTTATTTGTAATTTTGATTTTTGTTTTGAATTTGTTTTATTTGTGAGTTTAGTTTGAATTATGATTATGTTGTAATTTTGATTGTTTTTACTTTCTCCACCCTATACGTAGTATATGGAGAAAGTATTGTTTTCGTAAAAATGTTCGAATTTGAATTTTCAGTTGAATTATCTGTTTTGATGCTCCCAGAACCCCAAAAAATTGTTTAGTGCAATTATCTGTGTTGGTGCTCCCTGAACCCAAAAATATTTTTGGTGGAATTTTTTGTTTTGGTGCTCCCTGAACCCAAAAAAGTGTTTTTAACGTGGTGTCTGTCTGTCAGTCTGTCAGTATGTATACACGACCAGAGAGGACACTATTGGTCCGATTTTCATGAAATTTGGTATGTAGGTACTAAACCCTAATATCTCCAGGCGTTTTTTTCATTTTTTGGAATTTTTAATTTTTAAAGGTAATTTACCCCTAAAAACCCATAAAAACGACAAAAATGCAAATTTCTCAAAAACGGCTCTAACGATTTTGATCAAATTTTCTGTATTTATAGTGCTTAAGATGCCAAACAAAATGACACCACCCGCTTTTATCAAAACTTCGGCGTTTTATAATTATGGGGAAATGTTAAAAAATAAACAAGTTTATGTTGTCAATCTAGCATCGCGGCGACGGCCGCACGGGGTAGCACAACGGTAGCGAGCACGGCAAGTAATTCAAAGGTCGCGCGATCGAATCCCGCCTGGGACAATAACTTTTTTATATGATTGACGTAGGTAGAATATTATTTTTTTGTTTTGTTCTAAAAAGTAATAAATAAAATGATTAAAAACAATATTATTTTGACTACAGTAAGTTGGGAGAAAGTTTGTGTCAGTTAACTGATTCCGTTTATTTATTTTGATTTCGATTGTAAATTTGATTGTATGTTAATTTAACCCTAGAAAGGTATTGTGCTGAAGCATGGCACTATGGGTATTTCTACGTAAATTTATCGTACAAATAAAAGTAAGTGAATTACTTCCCGATATGTGAAAATATGTATAATTATTTACCTTTTATTCTTTAAATAATTGTCTTAAAAATATATGTTGCTTCTTAAATGATTGTACTATTCCAAGATGCAATAAAACTATAGTCTATAGTTATGTAATTTAACTTTCAATATTTTACAAAAATGTAATTTTGTAAAGCAATGGAAATATTTAGCAAGTACTACACAATTTACAAAAAACAAGACTTTATTTACAACTAGTAAACCCCCGTGAAAAATCACAGGCGGATTAATTAGTTACACATCAGAAATACATCATTTATAAAAAATGCTATTTAAAAACAACACACTTTATCTACGCTATTTAAAAACAACACACTTTATCTACGCTAAGCATAGCTAACTATGATGACGGGGGATTTTTAACTCGGTAAATGTGTATAAGGATTATAAAACTGTAGGAATATTTGTTAAAATTTTGAATTTATGTATGTTATTATATTTTTAAAGAAAGATAAAAATATTATCTTTTTATTTCATATTTATAGAGCAAATGATTTAGAAGTTATTATTATAATAATGAAGAAATTAATAATCAAATATGTTTATATGTTATACGAAGATGTACGAATGTTTCCGAAGTTAAACAAAAGGTATTTCTTCTTTAAATTTGTATAAACAAATATTTCAATGATAAAAGGTTGTATTTACATACAGTTTATAACCTCAAAGCAAATATTATAACGTATTATAACATACATTAGTTCTATAACTCATACAGTATTTAAAAAAATCAACTTCATAAGAAATTATAATGATTGAAGTTGTAAACATAACCCCAAAGTACAATCTTCACTGGGTTTGTTAAGTACAGATGATGGGTGAAATCAGCTGTTATATGTTCCTCGCTTCATACACGCTCGCTGTTATATGTTCATATATACGGACATACACTGTTATATACGGACATACATTCGCTTCTATAGGAGTTGATGACGAATCATGGCAATAGAATAAAAATATACAGAAGTAAAACATTGCTATTTATTAGATATCACATTTGTTTAATTGTACTTTGTTTATAAATGTCTGCCAAGGGTATTACTATGTCAATCTGACGGGAGGATTTCAGTCAAATGCTTAGTAACTATTCTCAAACAATAACAAAACACCTAAACACCACATCTGTCTGGCAGCGACTAAATGATGGTAGCACTACAGGCTGGTGGACTTTGTAAGTAAAGTAGGGTGAAGTAGGATCCTGTCTTTTTTTAACGCCTACACGTAAGATTTACATACAATACCTTTCTACGGTTAAGTTTGATTTTGATTACTTTTTTAATTTGAATGATGATTTCGAATTTATATAGTAATTTTGATTTAGAGTTTTGGTTTGTTTCCTATTGCCTCCATGGATTGCAAATTTAAACAAACTTCTTTTGTGAACAGGAGAGTTTCTGTAAATTATGCAATGACAATGGATGTATTATAGAAAAATTTTAATAAATAACTATAAACAATTGAAAATGTAAGCAGACAAAATAATAATATATAAATTAAAGAGTATTTAAAATCAAACTTTAATACTTCTTGGTTTATTAATAGGGCAGTTTAAACTAGATATTGAGTAAACAGTAATGGCACGATTTGTGTTGCAATGAGAGTTTTACTGGACCTAGTTCAAACGAAAAAGCACATTTGTTCGGAAAACTTACATGGTAAACGTTGTAACTGTGAATAAGCTAATAAAAAATATGTATGGAAAATCAATATATATATAATAGATTGTGCAAAATATTGCCACTTCGCATTACATCATGGAAGGAGTCATAGTAGTTGCAATAGGTGAAGAAAGAATAACTTTTTTTTATATGCCAAAAGTTGACTGTTTATTAACAATGTTTTAAGTTGAAACAGTATTAAAAGTGGTGCAAAAATCTGCACAAGTTATGTTTCTGCAAGGATTTGTTTAGTTAAAAGTAAAAATCAGTTTAAATTGTGAAGCCATGTGTTGACGTTAAATCATTGAAGTTTAGTGCGATGAAAATTGAAATAATATGATACCATTGTCGGACAAATAGCAAGTATTATCATATTGTTTCTTTTAATAAATTATTGTCTAAATTTTATTTAAAATTAGTCACATGTATAAAATGTCTTTTTATTTTAGATATAAGTATTACAAAATTCTTTTGTATATTATTTATTACACATACAATTCATTGGTAAGTACTTTACATGCACTACGAACCAACTATTTTTAATTTCAATATTTAAGTTTAAAGAAAAGTAAAATAGATTATGACATCGTACAACTACGTAAAGGTTGGTTTGGTTGCGGGTATGGCTAATCTGAACTTTGAAAACTCGTGACCAATCTAGTAAGTTACTTGGATGTGGCAGGCACTTGTGTCATAGGCTGAACATCTTTGAATCTGTGGCCAAGTGTTAACATATTTTTTTTCAAAAAATGTTATGGTCACAGGTGTGAATTGTAAAGTGACCATAGATTATTCAAAATTTAACTTCACCTTTTATTTCACTTGTAACCTAGACGTTACAAAATAGAGTGGAATGGCAAATTAACAATGTCAATGTCTTTGAATAATAAAATGTGACCAGCGGTGGGACTAAGAAATAGGCTACTACTGTTTTATTAAAAATTAAAATACTCTTCTGGGAAAAGAAGGATGTGAATAGTAAAAATAACCATTTATGGTAACAAAATTGTTTAATTACATTTTTAAATACATAACACAAATATTTGCACTGTAATTGAGCACCTTAAACGAGCATCATCTGTTACTAGCACTCGTACTACCCTGAGTAGCTAACTTATGTCCATACGCTCGTTTTTGTATTATTTATAATCATCCTTTTAACTAAAGACCTGTAACTTATCAAACAAAAATGAAAACGTTTTATGTATATTTAGTGTATTTACATTTGTTTAAATATTACACATACAATACTAATTAGTACTATGATGAGCTGAGTTGTTGACCAATGAGGGACAAATGTTGTTATAGTGGAAATTTGCCTTGCTACTAATAACCTGAACAATATTTGCATTAGTAGTTATTAGTAAAAAGTTTGAAAAAGTAAATTTTCAATTCAACTGGGTTCAATAAACACATCATTTTTATCCACAATTAAAAACTTGTGCAGGATAATATTTTTACAAATACTTTATAAAATATGTTCCCTTTAAAACTAACTGCAGTAGATGGTTTATAATAAAGGATATCAAAAAAGTCTGATAGCAGGTGAATCAGCCAAAGTAAGGTTTAACCATGAAAGAGCCAATCAGGACAGAGCTGCACTGAACAACTGAACACTTTCTTATTTAACATAAGATTAAGTTAGTATAGGTCTAATGAAAACCCTGGTACTCAGAAAATACAGTAACTGTGTTAAAGCTGATGACTTCATATTAAAACTTGTGAAAAGACTTGTTCAACCAAATTTGTTTCCAAGTCTAATTTATTTATATAGTGTAAAACTATTTATATGAAAACCACAGATACCTTAATTATAAAAATGTGTAAGGTACTCCACCCTCGGAATGTGGGTTTTATTAGCAATTAATCAGCTTTGAAACATTTCATGAAAAGGGAAGTTATGTGAAAAACATGTTGAATATTATGTAAAAATAATGAAGTATAATATAATTGTACTTACTCAACTAAATCCAAACTAATGAGCACCCACACAGCTCCATAACTTAAAACTAATTAAAACAAATAATTTACAAATGCACCAATTTTCTACTTCAGTTTCAATTAGACCTGATGATAATAATTACAGGTCAATAGTTAACAAGCTTCAATTAAAATCATTAAACTAAATTACACAATACAAGCGTTTCTTAACCTAAACCTAAACTTACAAAAATAAGTTAAATTTATCTTTAAATACTAACAGCTACATTAGATTTATGTACATATTTATAAGATTGTATAATTATTTGGTAAACCAATTCATATCGTCGTCTAAATACAATTAATTTACAAAACTGATATTGATTAGTAATAACTAAAGTACAAATTAAGATACCACTTTTTTATTTAAGTGAAGTATTTTTTGATTACTGTACTATTATTAAATAAACAGGCACATATATATTTATATGCTATCAAATACATATATTTTCAATGTATTATGTTATATAATTTTGTCAATGTATGTTATGTAATTGTGTCACACTAACTCTTCTTCTTCTTCTTTGATATTAAAACACCAAACTCGTCACAAGGGACCCCATCCACTTAGCTATCTTGTATACACAAAACAAAAACACAGGAGGGACATGTATAATACGAATTTGTAATGGAAAACAGACGCGATTTAAGTTATGGAAATAAATATACTGTAATATCAATTTATTAAAATGTTTCAAATAGGCATAACTTGCAAGTTTAATACTACAAAGTATAAAGTTAAAAATCTAAAATCATTAACAAATAAATGCACAATTAGTTCTTGGGTTATGGTATAATAATTTTAAAAAATTTTAAATACTTGAAATTCTTACTTTAATGTTAACTAAATAAAACCGATAAATAAAGAATTGCAGCCATTTTAATGTGTATTACAATGACAAAAGTTGTACACAATAATAGATAAAACAATAATTGATTAAGGTGACTAAATTCAATAAATCAATAATAATAAAGAAATATTGCCAGTACAATTAAAATAAGTTAATAATACAAGTAATGAAGTAATATCTCTAGACTTTCTCTTTTATATCAAATAGACTGATTGCTTCTCAAGCGACAAACTTTGACTTTTTTAACTCCTTGTATTGCCAAAATAAATACATTAAGTTATAAATACATTTTAAACAATTATAATAAATATGTGCTTCAACTTTTGATTTTACTGGAAAAATTATACTTAAAAATTTTAAACCTATACTTAAAATAACCCCGATTTTAATAGCCACCCTCTAAAGTTACTTCTTTAAGAAGGACCTCTTGCTGCCGTTCCTGTGGTCGCAGTATACTTTCCATTGAGCATTGGGATTGGCTTTATAAATTGACATAAGTAGTGCGGATGGTTCAATTCTTCTCCTTCCTAGAAATGTTAAAAAATGATTACAGGAATTTGTTAGGAAAATAAGAGAAATAAAATATATGTTTCAAAATACACTGTGAAAAGTACCTGGTAAAATTCAACGCTAATAAAACACAATTTTAAGTAAAAATCTACAGTTTTCATGAGCCTTGCCGACCATTGCAACAATGCTTACTTGTTTCACCATTACAGCATTTACGATGCACCTTTACAGAAACTGAAGAAAATATTATTTTAAAAGCAAACAGATTATTTATACACATTTAACACAGTAAAAATGTAGCTTGGCTAACAAAATAAACTTTAGGAGGAGGGTTCTATATTAACAAAACTACAAAAACAAACACAATCTAAAAAAATTTTACGGCAAAATAATACTCATATGTAAATATTTTGCATCCCTAAAACAACAATGATCTATGAATATCTGTTGGGATGGCATTTCCTTTGCATTTTGTTGGTACATAAATTAACTTATTCTTTTATTAATCATTGTAAAAAAAATTAATTAAAACAATAAAATTACAATATTCTGAATTTAACAAAACAAAAAGCTAAGAATCATAATATATCCAACAAACATTCATTATTACACTCTCGCACATACACATACCTCAGCAGCACACTCTCACACATACATAAATGCGTATGTAAATGTGTAACAACCTCCCACCGATAAACTAAATTAAGGATAAGAAATTGGATTTGGAAATTAAAAACCATATATAATGCCATGCTTCGCTCATATACTTACTGAGGCATAAACACATTCTCCCATTTATTTTGCGGAGGCTTCAAATTCTGACTGATTTATTTTGAGTAATAGAGCCATTTGGATCTCATCTGTGACAAAGGTAGGTACTTGTATAATAATTACCAGACAAAAGTTGCGGAAGCGATGAATTTGAAACAAATCTACCTCTGCGTTCAATATTAAATTACTTTTAGCATAGATATAGAGAATCTTGAAATTATTATTAGAATAAAAAGCTGGCACTGTAACTTGAAAAAAAGATAAAGGAATAACATATAATATAATTATAATAATCAACTAAATATTATTTTCAAAGTTATTCCATAAAACAGACAACAAGGGTTGGTCAAGGGTAAAATTTTTTTGATAAACAGGTAGTAAAAGGAATTCAGGGTTATTATTCATTTATAAAAGAACAATATGCTAATAAACACAGTTGACTTTACAGGGCATGGGAACCAAGGATAGATAAATTTCCCATATCTATGATGTAAGAAAAGTGTGTTGTTTCTGTGATAAAGACTTAGTGACATTCACCTTTTAGAAACAAGAGAAGTTCAACAACCTTGAACAGTTCAAACGTGCTCACGTTTCGACAGAGCTTTAAATGAGGAGACGTATACCTCATGTCTTAGAATATGTCACCATAAAAACAGTAAATATCTCATTAAAATCATTTGTTAACAAACGTAATTGTGAAAGTATTAGTTAAAATTATTAAACATCAAATCATCAATAAATGAAAGTGCTGTGTTTTAGTTTTTATTGATAGATACTTTGTATGATATAAACAAGTTATACTGTGAAAAGATATCCAAAGGACTGGTAAATGATATGCATTAAAATCTTGCAAAAGTAAACTAAATGGCATTTTGTTCGATAGTAAAGCAGGTTATATAAGATAACCCTTGTTATGAAGTGTAAAGCGGATAAATTAATAAAACCTTTTGATTTGCCCATCAATTCATCCACTTATTGGCAATTTATACTATAATCTCGGATAGCTCCATGCATACATCTTCAGATTTCATTCTTGTGAGGTTATCAACATATATTAAGAAATTGTCAGAATACAAAAAAAAAAAACTTTATTTATTTTGGCCAGCACATAATGTAAGTTTAAACTTTGGTAACTTTTTATGTGTTGACAGCCTAGCAAGAGTAAAACCTGAAGATGGATGCATAAGCCATCTGAAACCACAGTTGTGTAAATTACCAATAACTGCATCACTTGATGGAAAAATTTACTGGTAATTAATAACCAATTTTATTAAATTCAGTGATCCTGAGACTATTCTGCAGTGAAATTTTAGATAGCCCTTTTGATTCCTTATCGGATGGTATAACTGTCAAAACAATCGGATGAAGGATAATAGCTAAGTTAAAGATAATGACAGCAATTAATGTACTCACAATATTGATGTGTTTACTGTGTTGGTATAGGATGCCGGGTTAAACAAACCCAATTATTAACATACATAACATACCAAGTTAATACATAACTTAACTATTTTCGATTGTTTTGATAGGGACTCAAAAGGGCTACATAAAACATAATTTTAAAGCTTATGTTCCCTGCTATTGACAAAAATAGACAAACAGCTTAAAATTAAGGTTTTTGTTACAAAAATTAACAGCGATGTCTGTGTGTTTTTTCATTCAATAGAACAGCCAGAGACAAACCGGGCATCATATCCTCCCGGACTTTGTCTCTGAGCAGTGTTTTGTTAGTTACATAGGCTATTAGCTAGCTACAATCCTTATATATTATTTCTCAAAGGTGTTTTTTTGTGGCAATGCCAAAAACTGACCTTAATTCTTTATCAAAATTAATAAACCAACATAAATAAATAAATGAATTAAATTAGGTTAGTACTCTTAACTTGCAAAATTTTCGCACTGGTCAGCTAGTTTAACATAAAATTCTTAAAATTTAATCTGATGTCATCCCATTTGGTAACTTAAAATAGGTTACTTTTTAGTGCATTTAAAAATATTTTTTACATTTTTTAAATACTTTTTAGACTTTTAACATACTTTAGAAATGTTATGAAAAAAACGTCATCAGCTTGTGTTACCACAAACTGGAACCTTTCAGTTTTTGCATAATCCCCGAGGACTCATTGATTTGAAACCATTTTCCCATACTTTCTCCGATCTTCCCCTGACCATAGGAACCCAGCTTAAGTTTATCTTAGAAGACAAGTA
>JAGFPH010000755.1:156865-168554 GCA_018207615.1 Philaenus spumarius | reverse complement strand
GTCGGTAAAATTGTATTTATTAAAGACAAAAAAAAATATTGATGCCATGGAGTTCTAAAAACGTCACAGTTCTCCCCCCGCGAACAACGGAGTTGGGGTAGAAACAAAAAAAAATTCCACGTCATAAGGACTATGGACAAAAATTTATATGGGGACTTTTCAAAAAAGAGAAAAAAAATTTGTGTTATCATCGCAAATAAACGAATTTAATTATTTAGAGACTCTACAACAAAATTCAAAAAAAAATTCCCAACAAAAGTGCAAAAAAAAATTATAAGTCAAAAATGCAAAGTGTACAAAAAAAAATTTCATGAATAGGACAAGCGGCGATATAACTGACTCACATGCTAGGCTAGGTTATCAACTGTAAAAAAAGGTCACATGCGGGGAATGGACCACATGGTCCACATGTGCCGACAAAATTTAAGGTAGAGGACAGAGACGCACCGTAACCCGGAGGTACGCTCTTGTAAAAACGGGGGAGGGATGCAGACGAACTGCGCTCTACACTGGGTTGGCAACAAGGGATGCTTCAGGAGCCGTTCCAACCCAGGCGAGTGACCGGAGACGAGTCTCCAGCCTTTCCTTCGCCCAACATGTTTGGCAAGAGTCGGTTATATTGCTTAAATGACCATTCAGAAGTAATGACTTTGAAGCAAGCACCCATATACTTGTTTTCAAAATCAGACTCTAATTGAAGTTAATAAATTTAAAAAGTGAATAATTTAAATTTGGAAAAGGTTGCTGAAGGCAAAAGTAAAAGGTTTATAAAAAAAGGTATATATTTATTTCAATTTTTACGTATTCGATGCAAAATGCCTAAGTGTTTTTTTGTATGAATTTAACTCTACGAAGATAACAGCCCAAAAAAAATTATGTTTTCACTGTGGATAGTCTCTGGCTACCACAATGTCAAGCGGCAACATCTCAAACGCCTCATCAACTAAGTGATAATGTAAAGTGCCTCGGTTCATCCCCAGGCACAGAAGGTGATCAGTCCCCTGAACCCGAAAGACAGACCTAAGCACTCAATTAACAAAACCACTTTCGGCTTTACAAGAAGAGAAGAGATGCCAGCTTAACCAAACTCAAATAAGTTCAACCAGACACTAACCACAGGAAACTATATTACAAAAATAATTAAAAATAAAATTTAAGTTAATTGACCATAAAAAAAAATCAAAGCTTACAACTGTGGCTCGCCTCTGGTTCCCACAAAAAAGAAAATGCACGGCTATACAAAAAATTGAAAACTACAACACCTCATTGCCCACAACAAAAGCAATGGCAAAAGCATCTCAAAAGACAAAACCACCATGGTTTATAATATGATACAAAATAAAAGCCGTGCATAAATTTATTCAACTCAAAGTAAACCAGAAGCTAACCACAAAGACAAAATAATTAAAAATAAAAATATGCATTACTTTAACAAAAATGTAGCGAAAAGCGCTTGTAAAAGAAAGCATAAGTGTGCGCGCACAGTCTGTCAGTCTGTAAACATAAGGTGTAAAAAAAAATAATTTAAAAATATATATGTCTGCAAACATGAGTGCACATGGCTTCTGGTTATTCAACACTCAACTATAAGATACGACTATACAAGAGAAAAAAAAAATATCTCTACATATCATTATCACTTGATAATGGCAAACAACTTTACCTAACAAAACCACTATGGTTATACTGAAAAAGTCGTACCAAAATAAACTCAAAAAACAAATCAACCAGAAACCATGTACAAAACTCAATTAAAAATAATTAAAAATAAAGCATGTTTATTAAATAAAGGGTGTGTATATATAAAAAAAAAACATGTTGCTTGTGTTGAAAAAAAGAAAAATATGTTGATGTGATTGCGAATGCCAAGTTAAGTGAGAAAGGAAAGTTTTTTAATAATTTTTATTGTTTTTTTGTATTTTATTTATTTATTAGGTAATTTTTTTGGTTTTCCTTGCTAACTGAACTTAACGTCGCGTAGGCCTATATAAAAAAAATTCAAAAAAAAATTTCATCATAATTGTGAGTCCTGTTTTTAAAATATGTCTGTGATGACAAACGACAGACAGACAAGTCGCCGCGCATAACTTTACGCCGCGCTACAATAGAAGTTAAAGAGTGTGACCAAAAAGCTATATTTAAGTTAGGCCCATCTGACAACTGAACAGCTAAACAAATTTTAAATGGAAAGAAACCACGCTCTGCTACCAGAAAACATGTACCAATCTTACAAAAAGAATAATTAAGAGAACGGAAGCAATACTGGGCCACATAGATTGGTACTGTTCAATACCTACCTTTAAAAATTTAAATATCACCAAACGTATGAATGTTTCAGCTGATTACTCACAAATCACTAGACACCTAGAGGTTAACTCAATAAACCATAGAACTAGGTTCAATTTCAGGTTTATTAACCAAAGTTAAGTAAAAAAAGTTTATATGCCCTTAAATAAAAAAAAGAAATTATTTATACGCCCTTAGTACAACAAAAACTTCAGTTTAAAACAATACATATATATTAAATTAAATTGAATTTTAAAAGCCCTCCCCAAAAATCAAAAATCAAAAACCCTCCCCATTAATAAAGATTACAGAATTTATACAAAAGGTTAGACAAAATTACAAAATAACATGAAATACCATGGATTTGCTTAAGAATAAAATATATGTCGTTGGCCAACTCTAAAGCTAAGTATAAATAGTTAAATAGATAAACAAAAAATTAATTATGAGACGTCTCTCTATAAAAAAAAAGGTATATGAATTTCTAATATACAGCCCTTAGGGCTAAGGTCCGAAATGTGCTATAGCTTACACCTCCCAATGTTATTAAATACAAAACATGTCCTATATACTATTCATTTACAAATAAAACACAAATACAAATACAAATACAACCTATTCAAAATTCATTTAAAGAAAAAAAAGGTCCACTGGAGATTATTGGTAGTTATAAAATATTTTAGTTTGTAGTTAAAGCACTGTAGTTACAAAATATTTTAGTTTATGGTTGAATCACTGTAGTTACAAAATATTTTGGTTTATAGTTAACTTCTTGTGGAAAGGTTGGCCTTTTCAGCAAAGTGTAAGCTGTTGCTGGACTTATGACATGATACCAGAATTAATGTCCTGAAGTTGGACCAGTGTAAAACTGGTGTTCTCAATTAAGGGCTTATAAAGAAAGCATAATGATTAGTCACGCACATAACTGAAACTTCCGACTAAATTAAAACAAAGCTACGGCATTGCTAAGCAGTTAGCAGCGGTTATAAATCAGACATGACGGAGAGACTCGTGGCAGGTCAATGATGACTTTCTAGAAAGATCTATCGATAGGCCAAGGTTAACGGTCAAGAATAAATCAGCCGTTTAGATTTCAGATTTAGGCCTTGCATAAGCGACCTCTGCATATAGGCACGCATGCTAAGAAACTGATACCGTACAGAGTCGGTACCTAGTGGAGAAAGGAGTAACTACTTGGAAAGGTAATGAAGGTAGGCAGAAGTTGTAAACAGTCGGTAAAATTGTATTTATTAAAGACAAAAAAAAATATTGATGCCACGGAGTTCTAAAAACGTCACATATTGTTATTGTTAAGATATTTGATTAACGTTAGGCGGTGGTTACGCCTTAGCATAGGTTTATGACACGCCCCCTGTAGGGTATGCCCCTTCTGGTTAGGTATTTATATGGTGCGTTGTCACACTGTTAGATCAGTTATAGTTTGGTTACTGTAGCCCGTGCATCACTAAGGATGGCGACATTGTCGTTGAAACGCGTTTGAGGTTAGTAAACGTTTTTATTGTGAGATTTTGTGTTCAGGTTTTATTTTATCTAGAATTAGAGGACCATTTTGCTAGAGTTCCATTATTAAAGTATAAATTATGTGGTTTTAAATACAGAAAAAACTTGTTATATAAATTTGAGAGGAGAGTATAAATTTCAAAATCCTACGTTATATAAATATATGAGTAGAGTTTAGTAGAGTTCCATTATTAAAGTATAAATTATGTGGTTTTAAATACAGACAAAACTTGTTATATAAATTTGAGAGGAGAGTATAAATTTCAAGAGCCTATGTTATATGCGTTGTTATATGGAACGTTTTTCCTTTTAAAATGTAGGTAATCAAACATACAAAATTCCTTTACGCATGAACAGTTACTATTTGCAAAAGATCCATTACTCCCACTTCCCACCCAACACAGGAAGTAAAGCAACATCAGATAACAAACAATTTGGCTGCACGGAGGTAGCCGCAACAACAAAAACATTGGTGCTAGCAACGATACCGTCCATTTCTGTTGCCGTTGTCTTAGTTTAATCAAACTTTTTAACATTGATTTGTAAGTAGCAAAGACCATTGGTTCTAATCTTGAATTTGGGAAATATATATGAAGAAAAATGTAGAATTTATCCCTTAAATAAAATTTGATGGTGCGTGCTAAAAATGTTTACTAGAAGGACCTTTACAGAGATACCGTGTTACTCAGTACATAATAGAGACAGAATACATAGTTTATATTATTGTTCAGTCACAGTATATTTTATTTTCACAAACTAATAGTTTCCGAGAAAAGCTTATTGGGAAGGGTTTGTTATTTTTAAAATGGGAAAGGTCGGGTACAAAAACCCAAGTACCCCAAACCTAAGTACCCAAGTCAGGTTTTGCAAAGTACTCTAACTAATGTAGCTTTTTTCTGATACAGGTGTATTATGATTGGAGATAAAGGACCTGGCAACCTAAAGGCCCAGATTGGTTTTGCTGCAGTCTGTTGCCGTTTGACAGAAACACTCTTAGAGTGTGGTGATAATCTGTTTCTAGTCCCACCACCATTATTATCACAGTTGCGAAACCTTAACGAACAACAAAGATTCAAACAGAAAGAAAATAAACCCGTAAGTATAAGATATAATACATGTAATTAGATGTTATATTTCAGAAGAAATAATAATTGTTACTGTTTATAATTTTAAATTTCATGTACAGGTTTATTTTTTATTTTATTTACTTGCACCAAGTTTTCACCTATATAATATAGAAGAGCTTATTTGCATGTATGTGTGTACGCTCTGACCATTCGACAGATCAAGACCAAATGCAACATAGTGGTTAATTACCACAAGAAAGAGATAACGTAAAAATTTATTTCGATTACTTATGTTTGAGGGGTGAAAATTGGGTAGTTCCCAAACACAATAAACATTTAATTCACCTATTTCCATAGAGACTAGAGAGCTGAAATTTGGCAGATTTGTTTTCCATGTGATAATAAAAGTAAAGCTCTCACGTTTTGATAATTTCCATTTAAGGGATGAAAATGGGAATTCCATTAACTGATCACATAGATAGAGAGCTGAAAATTGCCATTTATTAATCGTAAGTGGTGTATGGGAAAGAACTTGTATTGCCAACTTTATAACAAAAAATATCATTTTACACTTTTAAATAACATTCATGTTTGACTAATAATTCTTCTATATTTTGTCTTTTAGAAAAAGTTTCTGGGACGAAGAGGTCATGGAGCAAACTACCAGATAATGAGGAAAATTGACAATGAAATAGACTTTCAGAAAGGAGTTATACGTGTGACTGCGGAGATGTTTTGCCTAACTGATGTGCCTGTTACTTTAACTAAAACCACAACTGCGGGAGATGTTCTGCTTATGTAGGCTATTTGTTCCTTAATTTATGCTAATATTAATGTTAGAAATAGAGCTGTGTGAGTATTAATAGGTGTCATTAATGCTCTTAGCCATATGAGTTAAAGTCTGTTTATGTAGTTTCTAGTCTTTTTGGAAAATTTTTTGAATTAAAAAAATGCCCCTTAAATATTATGCTTAATAATGATTTCTTTATGTTTCTGTTAATTACTGAGCCATATATGGGTTAAAATTTGTAAACGGGATAATTGGAACAATTTTTATTTTGGTAGTTATATTAAGTAAATGATATACAATAATGTCACATAGTTATTCACGATAACATCATTAAGGTTTAGGTAATATAGTTTTTTTTTTAAATGACCGCCCCAACTCTAAGCGTGACCGCCGTTACAATTGTTGGTACCGTTAAAACTTTGAGCTAGAATGCTTTGGAAATGAAAGGAAAGATAAGAAATGTTCTCAAATTACATTTCAAGAAACTTCATTTACAGCAAAGTCCAATGAAAACACTTGAAAATAGCTTTTGAAATCGTGACCGCCGTTGATTTGGATGTGACATCCGCTACCAAAGTAGTGGTGAATACTTTGTTTTTTTTGGTTGATACAATTATTTACACAATACCAAAACAATTAGTTTAGTGTAAGGTAAGTATTAATAAATAAATATTTAAGTAAAGAATATATCATATAACAGACTAAAATATATGAAATGTGACCAACGCTACGAAATAAAACTGAATAATTTTTTGAGCAAGCAGGGAAGACGACTGATCTGCCATATTGACTTTCGACTAACATGCCTGTCCATTGCATATAAGTGTTTATTATTATTTTCTTACAAATTATCCTACCGACTATGAGTTAGACTATGAGACCGTTGCTACGCAGTAAAAACATAATCTTATTAATTAAAATCTTAAAATCTCTCATAATTATTTTTTTACTTAAAAAATTAGAAGAAATCAATGAGGTGATGAACCAACACTACTTGTGTACAAACTACTCCCAACAAACTATTAAACAGCGCTCTACTTCTAATAATTTAACTTTACTTAAAACTTTCTTGTTGACACTTTTCATTTGACCATATGCACCAAAAGATGTGAAAAATAGCATGAAAATGTTTTTTAAAGAGTTTTTCAATTAAATTTAACAGAATTTAAAAAAAATTAATAATTATGAATTAACACTTATGTGGAAACATCTATATTATAATTAAATTACAAGTGAAAAAACATAGACCAAGACCGGGAGTTGACCGGTCTTGGTCTATGTTTTTTCACTTGTAATTTAATTAAATATCCCTTTCTGAGGAAGTGTGTAAGCGGAAAAAAATAAAAATAAAATAATAATCTATATTATATCGGTAAGAGAAATGCTTGGTCTGTCAGACCGCTATTTACTGTTTATAAGTTTATATTGAATTTAAGGAAAAGCAATTGAATCAGATACATTTTTATACAAAATATTGGTTATGTATTTGGGAAAAAAAGTTTTTCAACAATAAAATAGGTATATACAAAAATTATAATATGACACCTTAAAGCTACACCTTCCTCTATTGCATCGTCAAATAACAATTTCCACTCATCTGATTCAGTTGGATTGTTTTCTAATGCCCTGGCACGTCCTCTTAAGCCAGTTAATCCTTTTCTAACAATATTCCGAGCTAGAGTTCTCACCTGATTTGGAGGAGGTGAACTGTTCCATGCATTAGCAGCTCCATGTTCTGTTTTTTTAACCCGTTCAACAAAAAACTATGACGAGTTCTCAATAATAACATTGTCTAATATTTACTGTTGGTTTCTTCAACAGAGTATTTTCAGGCTATTTTGAATTTTCTGAATCAGTAGCTTCCTCCTCCGATAAAACATAATCAGGATCGACATAATAGAATCATCAAACTCATCGCTACTATCTAAAGATTGTACATCATCATCACAGTCCAACAATTTACGAATTCTGTCACTAAAATCAGGATCATGTGTGTTAATTTGCCGACTAGTATCCGGCAGATCAATTTCGATATGTGAAAGTAGGATAAATTAAATGTAGATGCAATAAAGTCAAGAAGCACTTGATAGTCTGTCAAAAGAAACACCCGTCTCACATACCACGATGCACAGTAAGAGAAACACATCGCCATACTGACCGCTAAGAGAAACACACAGTCACACAGACTGACACAATTTAAAAAATCTATATATTATCACGACCAAGCGCTAGATTGTAACTGAACAAAAACTATGCCTTAGGGTAGGGGAGAGGGAGGAAGGTATTACATAGGTCACCGCCTGCGGTTATTCAGTACTGCCACAGTTATAAAAATAAATTTCCCCTGGTGCCGATGAGACCGATGTTTCCATATTAGTGTTAAAGAACAAATTTTCAGTTGATTGATATCATAAGAATTATGCAATCTTTACGAACAAAGCAATATATGTTTCATTATTATAGCTAATTTTTTAAGTGTACAATAAGGCGGTGCAAGAAAGTGCCTTTTTTTGACAGACTGCTTGGCTGATGGGGTTTCACTGTATTGATTCATGCTCTAGATAAATGATTTTTTCAAGACTCTGATTTTACACAACCGGCGTCATGCATAGTAGTAAGGACATGCAATTTGTAATTCTGGAAGAGCAAGCCCGGGGACAGATTACACCAAAATAATTATCAACGAAAGTAAAGCCGTATTTAAGTCAGTACTACAATATACTATTTCCTATTTTTGACATACTTTTACATGAAATACAAGCCAGGCATGTAGAAAGTAATTTGGATATTGCTTTATTATTCTAGTTAAAACTAAATATAGATCCTGTCAAATTTAGTCTTTGTCTGAACCAAACCAAAAGTTTAGATTTTTATATTTTATTATTTAAGTTGTGCTTGTTTCTTTTTGATTTTTGTAGAAAAAACAACAGAATTTTAAGAATTTATAACTTTGTTTATTATTTCAGGTTAATAGAGCAAGCCTCGCAAGAACCTCTTCAAATCGTACCCAACTTTAAGCCTGGACGCAAGAACCCAAAATCCAGAGCCCTTTCGGAACTGGCACCTAATGGAGTGGATCTTAGTTGTCTGCTAGCTACTGCAGATCCAGAAATGGCATTGCAGACTCATTTCTTGCATGAAGTCGGTGGCAACATAGGTACAGTATATCAAGATTTTTCCTTCCGGCAATTAAAATATCTACCAAGGTTTCACAGTTTCGGCATTTACAATTCAGCTTTAATCATACTAAGGAAAATATTTGAAACGAATAATTTATTCTTATTTAATGCAGTAAACCATTACTTGTCTTCTAAGATAAACTTAAGCTGGGTTCCTATGGTCAGGGGTAGATCGGAGAAAGTATGGGAAAATGGTTTCAAATCAATGAGTCCCTGGGGATTATGCAAAAACTGAAAGGTCTTTATTTGTTCCAGCTTGTGGTGAAAAAACACAAGTTGATGACGTTTTTTTTCATAACATTTCTAAAGTATGTTAAAAGTCTAAAAAGTATTTTAAAAATGTAAAAAGTATTTTTAAATGTACTATAAAGTAACCTATTTTAAATTACCAAATGGGATGACATCAGATTAAATTTTAAGAATTTTATGTTAAACTAGCTGACCAGTGCGAAAATTTTGCAAGTTATTAAGAGTACTAACCTGATTTAATTCATTTATTTATTTATGTTGGTTTATTTCAATCATTAATTTTGATGAAGAATTAAGGCAGTTTTGGCATTGCCACAAAAACACCTTTAAGAAATAATATATAAGGATTGTAGCTAGCTAATAGCCTACGTAACTAACAAAACACTGCTCAGAGACAAAGTCCGGGAGGATATGGGGCCCGGTTTGTCTCTGGCTGTTCTATTGAACGAAACAACACACAGACATCGCTGTTAATTTTTGTATCAAAAACCTTAATTTTAAGCTGTTTGTCTATTTTTGTCAATAGCAGGGAACGAAAGCTTTAAAATTATGTTTTATGTAGCCCTTTTGAGTCCCTATCGGATGGTGTATCTGTCAAAACAATCATCGAATGAAGGATAATAGTTAAGTTATATATTAACTTGGTATGTTATGTAAGTTAATAATTGGTTTGTTCAACCCGGCATCCTATACCAACACAGTAAACACATCAATATTGTAAGTACATTAATTGCTGTCATTATCAACTTATCTATTATCCTTCATCCGATTGTTTTGACAGTTACACCATGCGATAAGGAATCAAAAAGGCTATCTAAAATTTCACTGCAGAATAGTCTCAGGATCACTGAATTTAATAAAATTGGTTATTAATTACCAGTTAATTTTTCCATCAAGTGATGCAGTTATTGGTAATTTACACAACTGTGGTTTCAGAAGGCTTATGCATCCATCTTTCAGTTTTACTCTTGCAACACATAAAAAGTTACCAAAGTTTAAACTTACATTATGTGCTGGCCAAAATAAATAAAGTTTTGTTTGTTTTTTGTATTCTGACAATTTCTTAATATATGTTTATAACCTCACAAGAATGAAATGCATGCATGGAAGATGCATACCTCCTGAAGATGTATGCATGGAGCTATCCGAGATTATAGTATAAATTGCCAATAAGTGGATGAATTGATGGGCAAATCAAAAGGTTGTATTAATTTATCCGCTTTACACTTCATAACAAGGGTTATTTTATATAACCTGCTTTACTATCGAACAAAATGCTATTTAGTTTACTTTTGCCAGATCTTAATGCATATCATTTACCAGTCCTTTGGGTATCTTTTCACAGTATAACTTGTTTGTACCATACAAAGTATCTACCAATAAAAACTAAAACACAGCACTTTCATTTATTGATGATTAATACTTTTAACTGACTAATACTTTCACAATTACGTTTGTTAACAAATGATTTTAACGAGATATTTACTGTTTTTATGGTGACATATTCTAAGACATGAGGTATACATCTCCTCATTTAAAGCTCTGTCGAAACGTGAGCACGTTTGAACTGTTCAAGGTTGTTAAACTTCTCTTGTTTCTAAAAGGTGAATGTCACTAAGTCTTTATCACAGAAACAACGCAGAGGTAGATTTGTTTCAAATTCATCGCTTCCGCAACTTTTGTCTGGTCATTATTATACAAGTAAAGCCATACCTCTGTCACATATGGCTCTATTACTCAAAATAAATCAGTCAGAATTTGAAGCCTCCGCAAAATAAATGGGAGAATGTGTTTATGCCTCAGTAAGTATATGAGGGAAGCATGGCATTATATATGGTTTTTAATTTCCAAATCCAATTTCTTATCCATAATTTAGTTTATTGGTGGGAGGTTGTTACACATTTACATACGCATTTATGTATGTGTGAGAGTGTGCTGCTGAGGTATGTGTAGGTGCGAGAGTGTAATAATGTCCTAAAATGTTTGTTGGATATATTATGATTCTTAGCTTTTTGTTTTGTTAAATTCAGAATATTGTAATTTTATTGTTTTAATTAAATTTTTTTACAATGATTAATAAAAGAATAAGTTAATTTATGTACCAACAAAATGCAAAGGAAATGCCATCCCAACAGATATTCATAGATCATTGTTGTTTTAGGGATGCAAAATATTTACATATGAGTATTATTTTGCCGTACAATTTGTTTAGATTGTGTTTGTTTTTGTAGTTTTGTTAATATAGAACCCTCCACATCCTTCTACCTAAAGTTTATTTTGTTAGCCAAGCTACATTTTTACTGTGTTAAATATGTATAAATAATCTGTTTGCTTTTAAAATAATATTTTCTTCAGTTTCTGTAAAGGTGCATCGTAAATGCTGTAATGGTGAAACAAGTAAGCATTGTTGCAATGGTCGGCAAGGCTCATGAAAACTGTAGATTTTTACTTAAAATTGTGTTTTATTAGCGTGGAATTTTACCAGGTACTTTTCACAGTGTATTTTGAAACATAGGGTGATTTTTAAGTATGGAAACGGCTTTATATTGGTCAACTGGGACGTTCTTGGCGGTAGAAACTTATGCTAACCTGTACAG
>JAGFPH010000755.1:134572-156057 GCA_018207615.1 Philaenus spumarius | reverse complement strand
CACGAGGAGGTTAAGAGCTTTTACACAATCTGGTAAACCTGTAAACATAGAATATGAACAGTGAACCTCGCCTGAGTCAGACATTGTGTAAAGACATCTTGTTGTATGTTTGATTAGCAATAACATGAGTAAGGAAAGTGATTAAAGCATGAAGTGTATGCACTAGGGGATTGTAGCAGTACTAGTAGAGTGGATAGACAGTATGCATGATCTAACAACCGCAGTTTATATATTTTCTGCATAAAAATATTATAGCATAATAGTAACTTGGCTGAATAATAGCTTAGGTTGTAATTAATCCTACACTTGTTCTTAAAATAAAATATGAAAGTACCAAGATGATTAGCATGCATAACATGCAGTTGTCTCCCTACATATATTTATTTATTTAATATATTTATTCCATTTTTGGTTATTTCCATTTCTGGAAATATTAGACATATGTCAGACAGCTAGACCTAATAAAAGTAATAAAAAATAAATCCCACCTCTAAAGGAACATAAATATTAAACATAGGCAACTCACTACAGCTTGTGTCACTCCATCAACGTTAGTTTTTATAGAGAAAGACATAAAGTTATATTTAGTCAAGACAACCATTGACAAATACATTTACAGCAAACAATAAGGCTTATACAATTTATTTTTTATTTGTCTTTTTAACTAGTATTTCAATAATTGTTCATTATTTTTGTAACATTATGGCAACTGCAACCAGGCGCGGATCCAGGGGGGGCAAAGGGGGCAATTGCCCCCCCCCCCCAAACTCCGAAACAAAAATTTTACGTGTCTTATTACGTTCTGATTTCTACCGGAAAAACGCGACAATGATGCGTAGAAAATTCGATCGGGAAAGAAATTTTGCAGTTCCAAGTTTGTTTTTTGCGTATTCAAGTTGAATCGATTGGTTCACCTTTCTGCCGATGTATTGCGCACGTCTTGCCTTGCTTCGTTTTCGGCTTTCTAAGTAACTTATCTATTAAAATATCTGGTCTATGGTTTCCTTAGGTCTTTTAGCTAGTTGTTTACTTCAAAAACCGATGAAGTTTTCTAATTTGTTGGTGTATTTTAGTTGTATGTTTGTTTCATATTTTATTGAGAAATAGTTTTGAACGAATATGAAACAAACTTCAAAAATAACCTCTTTCTTAAAAAAAAAAAAATAAAAATAGAAGACATCAACAAGTAAGCTCCCTGTTTATTCTGGCACAGTTGTTCACGTACATACAGGCGATAGGCGTATGTTTACGTACCTTAATAAAATGAAAAAATAAATGAGTTTTATTTTTAATGTTTTCTCCAAAGTAAAAAATCCTTTTATTCAGCATTTACTTTACGTAATTCTAAAAAGGGAATTATGAACAATGAAGGATAGTAACAAATAATAACATCACTAAAAATCTTACCGCCAATAACTCCGCAAGTAATAAATAAACATATTATATTGTAGGCTTGTTTTTAATCACAGGCTACGCACGTTTTAATTTGTATATAAAATTGAAATCTGAAATAGATTTGTTGAATTTCATTTAAGTTAAAAGTATTGTATGGTGAAGAAATATTATTCTCACTCACAATAATATGGTTATAGGCCTAAGTGATAAGTTACATCGTCACACATCATCTGTGACTTTTATTTTCTTTTTCTTACTCGTTTCGGGGCTTATGTCTAAAAATCAGAGCTTCACTCATTAGAGGTCGTCAAAAAATTAATGTTTTTTCGTAAATGTGTAATATTTTGACATATTTTTTACAAGTGAGAATAAGATCTCAAGCAAACAATCAAAATTGCTCTGTACAAAGGCCGATGCCAAACCAAAATTTTTAAACATCAGTAAATACAAAAAATAAAGAATTTAACCAGAATATTTTCATTCAAATTGTGTTAAATTCCATTTAATTTTGCGTTAACATATTTTAAATTTTCTGGGGACCCCCCAAAACATGCTAGTTATTTTGCACACCTAGGAACAGGGGTTTACAGGTACCGGAACGCACCGGAATGCCGTTCCGGTACTGCTTTTTATTAATTTTTGTTTTAACGATGCACTGGACCATGCACTCCCTATATCACACTCATTCAACACTCGTTTCAGAATTTTACGTCCGCCAATCGCCAATCGAAAATTCTTCAAGATAGCACCACACTACAGTACGTTGCGTTTATGCGAGCCAACTATAATAAAGTCTCAGCTAAAGTGCACATTGTCCCTCAGCTCGGAATCGAGGTGGCACAATTTGGGAGCACCACACACCCTTTTGCCAACCTCACGCCATTTATGTACGGCCAGCGCTGCGAACGATTGCAAATAAGAGACAGATGATTCAGAGTCGAAGTGGCCGAAAAGTTTAAAAACCAGCGACGCTTTAACTTTTATATTATTACCTTTTTCTGAATGAAAAAGTTTATAACATATTGATGAGCTTATTGTAATCAAAATAATACCAAACATGATATAATTTGGACCACATTTAGTGATTAATACTTATCGAATAAGTCATTTAATTTCACTATTAATTAATTAAAAAATAAATATCCCACATGAGATAACAACACGGAATACATACAAATACTGACAAGCGCCATCACAAGGTTGAAAGGCGCCCCGAAAGAGGAGAATATTCAATTTAGGTAACTGAACACATTTAGCAGGTTGTCTGTTTGCGTTGACTGAAAACAGCGACATGTGATTGCACCTGAACTCGTGCGCGCTTGCGCCCGGTACATGCTACCTTTCGCGAACTGTCAAAAACTAAAATGAACCTGGTCGCATTGACGTTGACATTGTGATATTGTTTAGTTTTGTAAGTTTTGAGTGTCGTTAGAATAATTCACTAACAAGCGCCTGTGTTGTGTTCTCGTGATACGCTTGTGTTTAATTGTCTTTGAATAAGAAAAATCATTTCTTGATTACATAAAATGTGTTTAGGTTTACAGTCTTTTGTCGAGGATTTAAATTTCTGATAAAGGCTATTGACTAAAAATGAGAGACATTTTACTACGTTTTTGCTTAAAATAGTATGTGTCTCTCAAAATTGCTTAATGCTATATACAAGTACAAAAATAGTAACTTGTAAACATCCCCCCCCCCTCCTTTCCATCACATCCGACAGCGTTCCGGTACTGGAAAAATTACGAGTAAACCCCTGCCTAGGAAGTGTTGCCCCTCCCCGAGAAGAGGTCCTGGATCCGCCACTGACTGCAACTTTATAAGGCTCAACAATTTAAAATAAATTTTATCAGCTTAAGCTTACCATTAGCTTGGTAAAAATATTCAACTAATTCATTTGTAAGGATTGATTCTGGTAAATCCCGGATAAGTCTCTTAAGCAGTGTTGCCAAGTCGTGCACAGTGGCTTTCTGCAAAACTGCATCTATCCTTTCTGGTCTTGTATAAAACTCTTTCTCCAGTTCATCGCAGAGCATCTCTACTTTCTGTTTATGGCCAGCTACTCGTAGAATCCCTTCTTCTTGCAATCCTCGTCTTTCAAGTTCACTAAGCACCTGGATTAAAAATAAAAAACTTTACAAATATGATAACAACAACGGAAAGTCCATGTTTGAAACGCTTGACATTATTTCTTGTAACAAAACATGTGTTAGTGAGCACTTAATGTATGAGCCGAACCTACAAACAAAATTTCATCCCTCTAGCTGTTACCAGTCTAGAGATAGTTTGATGGATGAGTGAGTGTTGTTTGGCTTTTATATGATACTAGGGGAGACAACACCTTGGAACCTGCATGCTCCGCACGCCAACCCCCTTGGAACCTTCCATGCACATATGTTATGTTTTCTTTACAATAAAGGTGTAGGATTAATAATAACCTCAAATGTAAAATGGTAAATAATGTTAAATGACCAAATCAAATTATTTTGTATATTTTACAACAGCAGTTATAATAAAGGTTGAAAGAACCAGCAAGGTTTGTACACACATAAACAAAAACCTTACTGAAAAGTTAAAAATACAAATAATTGTTTCAAAGTTTGAAATCAGCTGTTAATGGAAACAGCTGATTACTTTACCATGATTGAATTATCGCATGTATTATTTCTCAAGACTATTTTTTTGTCGGTACGCCATAACTTCCTTAATACATCATCAAATTACATGAATGAGGCATCATTTTAAAGCTTTCCTTAACCACTACACGGGAAAAATAGACAAACAGCTTAAAATTCATGTTTTAATAACAAAAATTGATTTAAAAAACTTTTATATTATACTCTGTATGTTCCTAATGAAAGGCGCCATCTACTAACCATCTGTTTAACTAGCATGACAGCTGTTAGTTAGATTGTTTACACTGTAAGATTGTATAGGGAAACTGTTATTTATAAACCAATGTAAATAAACTTAATTAACTGAATTAAATCAACGTGTTAAATCAGGTAAATGTAGGCCTACTCCGAACTTGCGAAATATTCGCACGGGTCAGCTAGTTATTTATAATAGTGATCCTGTTGCAGTAAAATATTTAGTATAGTATGTGTCAGTTTTATGTCCAATAGATGGCGCTGTTTAAAAAATCCAACTAAAGTTATAAAATACAAAAAACTGTTTCAAAGTTTAAAATCAGCTAATTTAATGGAAATATATGTTTATGTTTAACTGAACCAAGACTAAATATTTAATTATTATTTAGTATATGGCACTCCCATTGCTGTAAAATGTTTAGTACAGTTTCTGTTGTTTTTACATCGACAGATTGTGCAGTGTTTCAAAAAATATATAAAAACAAGCTTGTATTCTAATGCAACATTTCAAAGGAATCAGTAAAGAACTTTCGGAGATTTAAGATTTTGAAAAAACGAACATTTACATTTTTATTTATATAGATAAATAAATTGTAATAGCTTGTTATTCAAAAAACAAAATGTTAAACTGACGAGTTATTTTAAGTCCTAGGTTTCCAAAACCTTGTTTTCCTATATTATCATGCAGTTTTTATCATCATGTATAATTCTTCTGATTTCGAGAAGCACATTTATTTTATTTTATTGCTTACCTTTTGGAAGACTAGAGGCACACTCTGAGTTTCGCTAGACAACTGTTGGTCTTTCTCTTCTAAACTAGCTAATGAAGAACCAAATATACAGGTATCTGTAAACACATAGACATGTAATGAAATAACTTTATATAACTATCTAAATATTCTCTAATTTGTTATAAAGTAAATAAAAAATATATAATAGTAATATATATAGTAACAATATATGAATTTAAAATAAATATTGTGTCGACTCTGGCTATCTTAGTCGACCGACTGTAATAAACTTCGACAACCATCTTAGTCGTAATAAACTTTAACAACCACACTCGGGGTACTGTTCAGTTTATTAGTCTTTGAATATTAATTTCAAGACAATTCATTAACTAATTTATTATTCAATTTGTCATAATATCAAATTGATTCTAATATTTATGAAATTTATATTAAAAAATTGATATTTAACCGAACTTAATTATGTTGAAAATCTAGTGAGTGGGTTGAAACGATAAATTATGAATTCTTGGAGGAGAGGAATTATTAAGTTTTTATATTTAATTACATATATATTAGTATATTAGTAATAATGAATTAAATACCAATATAACTTTGTTTCCTCAACTTCTTAATATTGTAGTACTAGTAGTTCTGTGAACAGTAGACCTCGCTCGTTGAAATAACAAATGTGGTTTTGAGCTTAGTAGGTTAAAAATAGTGTGTCAGTAAGGAAGTAAGCACAAGGTTTAGCCAGTAAAACATTATTTTGCAATTCCCGCGATTCCGGGATTTCTAGTTCTGTTTTTTTTTTCTTTTCTTGAGCTTTAACTGCTAAAGATTTTCTTTTAGAGGCATTGTGCTTTATTTAGGTTAAAAATGCGTCAGATAGCTAAAAATATAGCGTTATAGAAGGACAACATAGAATTAAATATTTACATACTTAAATAACTAAAACGTAACAATGTATTTACAGTTCCATAAATTCCATATCATATAATCATATTCCAATATTAGAAATAATGAAAACAAACGATGTTAAAACGTCGTGAGAGTGACTCAACCCATGTACCAACACTTCCCACGGTGACCAACGGTAATTTTTTGTATGTCCTTTATCGCCGAGAGGTTTCATTTGTTTCATCTCATTTTGCAATTCAAGTAAAGCTAAGTCAAATACTTTTATGAAATTTACAATGATAATTTACAAGTATACAGTTTAATGCTTTGATTTATTCTCTACACTTTTTTATGTCATCTTTGGGCAAAGGATATATTTCTAAATTACTATTCAAAACAGGCTTAGTTTTCTTAGCAGTCTTGCAGTAGGAACATAAAAACTGGTGTTTTCAAAATAAGAAATTTGAAATTGATAAATATTTTTATACAATTCTATTTAGAACTAAATTACGAAACTTTTTGACATTTATGAAAAAAATTACAATAATTTTTACTACTTTTTATGTAGGCCTAAAGTTAAACATTTTCCTTTCGTTACTGAACGTGATTGTTTCTTGAGCTAATAACTTTCTTAATTTTTTTACTTCAATAATTTTTTTTACTGTCATATATGAATTCTTTAAACCTTTATCTACAAAAAAGGTATGGAACACTTTTAAATTGGTTTAGAATAAACGTATAAAAACATGGTTGAAATACAAAAACTTGGACGATTTTTAACAAATTTTAAGTTTACGGCCATTTGGTGAGCTTACCGTTAGAGATACGGAAAAAAATCAAGAATACAATTTTGTTGAAAATCAAATTTGCTACTAGCAAAATGTTATTAGTTTTTAAATTCGACTTACGGTTAAGCCACAAACTGGCTTTGGAAAAAAGCTTACATTGAGAGAAACGGTGCGGCCGCCATTTTTATTTTATTTAAGGGGTTAAAAATGAAAAATGGAAAAAACCTTATATATACATGGCTTGGCCTAGGAATAAGGAACATTCATGCAAAAAATCATCAAAATCGGTCAAGGCGTTTGGCCGTAATCGTGAGACAGACACACAGACATACAGACACACAGACACACAGACGAAATGCCGAACGGTCGAGTTAAAACGAAGACCCCGCTTCGCTCGGTCAATTATGAATACTTTTTAATGTTACGTCTAAACCATCTCTAACTTTCCTACTTATACTATATATGAAAGATTTATGCAATGTTTTCTTTAATTTTATTTTAAAAAATTATTAAATTATTAAAGTATTTTTAAATTAGTTTGAAAGGTTATTCTACAATATTAACTAACAAGCATGAACATGAACACATTTTTATTAAACGTAATGTAACAATAAGTATTAATTGTTTTTTAACCTAATTTGGTAGTTTTTATCATTAATTTTAATTAGTTTAAGGTAGATTTCAAAAATATTAGAATTAATGGGATCTTTGAAAATTAAAAAAAGTTATTTGCACTAGCACAGGTATAATGAACCTAACAGGCGGCCCGAGTCCACCTGGTAGGGTAATACATATTCAATAAAACTAGGGATGGGCCGATTCTCGATACCTCCGATACTTTAGCTTTGGTATCAGTATCGAGAATTGATAGCCGAAACTTGATACCGATACGAAGAGATACTCAGTTGTCAGATCTGCCTGTTCTCGTATTTAGGACGGACTCCCCGACGGAGACTCCATGAATGTAATCTAAGGTATATTGTATTCTCTGTATTTTAACTCAATTCAGCATTTAACAATAAATATCAGTAGGGAAAATGAAAAAAAACCATCTAAATTTGATGTATGTAAACATTTTCCCAGTAAAATGTTTTAGGCAATTGTTTCCTTTGTTAAGTAAACGCTTCGCTTCTTGTTTTATTTTTATTCATGCGTAGGCTGTTATTTGTACCCAAGAAGTCAAGTATTCTCAAGGTCAACCACTTATGGATTCATTTGCTATCATGTCTATTTATAGAATTAGGGTGTCTACTGTGACGAAAAATAACATATTTTATATATTGGTGACAAAAGTATTTTAAGTTATAATTCTATTTGTTTTAAGTCGGGTAAAACACTTTGGACATTTTTGGGACTCACGTTACGAGTGATTTATAATTTTTGTGGGAGTCCCGACAGAATGCCTTTGTTTTAGTTTTATTCATTCCCGAAAATAGCGACATTCAATTTCCACTTTTTCCGAATTTTACAACTGTTATTTAATAAAATTTTCGTGGACCTTAGCCGTTGTAATTTAAATTAAATTTTACTGCTGGAGTTTTATCAAATTAGCGCTAATAATATTCGGACATCATATTTTTTTGCGGACATTCGTAATTTTATTTTAAATAATATTTCAACAATGGTAGTTCATTACATTGGCACAAATTGTATTCGGGCATCGATTTTTTTGCGGACATTCACTGTGGTACTTAAATTATGTTTTATCACTGATATTTCATACATTTTACCTAATTGTTTTCGGGTTTCGTTATCTTTCGTGAAAACTTATTGTGGTATATTAAATTACGTCTTAATGCCAATATTTCATAAAATTAAGTTACTGCTAATTAATTGTGTTTGGGCGTTAATTTCTTCCATGGACATTCCGTTTTTTGTTGATAGGTATCGGTATCGAGAATCAATTTTTCGAAGTATCGGTATCGACAATCGAAAAATTTGATATCAACCCATCCCTAAATAAAATATACCACAATGGAATTTTCTATTAACCAAAATAAAAAAAATATTTTGGATAAAACACAAACACTGATGTAATAATTATTGTTTGGAAAATATGATTTCTCCTGATAACTCTGACCAAAACAATCAGATTTCCTTAGTTTGAGATTACAATCTTTCTTTGAGTTAGGTTCTTCACCTTATAGATTATTTTTAACTTGTAAAACTCCATTGCTCTTTTTGTTGATGCTCAAAAATTTTGAATGCTCTTGACAACCCTTATCTTGAACTTAAAAAACCTCTCTTGTCTAAGTCTGGTGAATACCAAAACAAATGGTGTCTCACCTTCTTTCCTTTTCCGTTTATGTGGTTTGCGTTTGTTAAACCGTAGACCACCACTATCCATCATAACTGTAAGCTCGATGAAGACAAGGTTTCGTAGTTTGACTAGATCATCTTCTCCAAGCCATTCCACCCAGGTTTTGCCAATACTCTCCTCGTCCCAATTTTGATCCTTAAACAGAAAAGAAAAACATGATGATCTTAACATAAGCACAATTACTGTCATTAATATCAGATACAGCAAGTGGTACATGTACTGTTAGTTTTTGGGTGATGTGTGATAATAGACAGTATACAACGATTTACTTTTATATTGTGATGTGCCCTTGAGTCTTCTTTCCACATCTCTTCAAAACCAAGACTCTCTTCTGTGGATGAATTATGGGTACTACTGTCACTATGCCTTCTGGTCATGTTCTGTCCATCATTCCTGAAACAAACAAAAACAAATAGATTGAGTACGATAGCTGTGCTTTAAATAATACATGCATACTTATGTACTGAGTTTCACAAAGTAACCTCAGATCTCTCAAAGCTCATTTCCAAGTAGTAATAAAGAAAGAGTTATATGGACAAGGTTATATAAACATATACCCTTCAAACACTTTGCTTCCACACAATCTGTCACCGTGTATGTTTACAACCAAAGTAACCATCTACCAAAGTAACTTAAAAAATAGATATATTTCATACATTTTTAAATAGGAAACTTTAAACTAAGTATGTTGAATACCATTTAATGTTATAGAAAACTTTGTCAGGGACATAATAATTTTTAACCCTCCAACTGGTCAATAGGAAGTACCAAAATGGTAATCATTTGACTAGATTTGAAACTATTTGTTTAAATTTATAAAATCCATATTTAACAGAAAATATAATGAAATATAAATCATTATTTTTTCTTGTTTTGTAGATTATAATAAAATTATCAAATTGGAGGTAAAATATTTAAAAAATATTATAAGGAATGGTTTTTTGAAATATTTATATTTCTGAAGACTAAAACTATTACTAACAATTGTGTCCAAAAGAAAATCTTAAGTTGGTAAACAACTTTTGAGATAGCGATTTTGTTTGAAATATTATACTGAGAAGGTTATGTTGAGGTTATAATAATTAAGTGAGGTTAAATAACATTTAGGAAATTCGTTATCTTTAACATTTACCGTGCTAAAGCTGTGCTTACCATACATAGTAGTACGGCTCTCGCAATGGTGCAGCGAGGCATCGAGCACCCTGGAGCAAAAACAATCCAGGTGCCCCCTTCCACTGAACTGGCACACAGGTGACTCACACTTACAATCCACCTCTTATACATCTGCCGCTCAGGTCACGGCCAAGAAAAATTGACCAAACTGTGGGCCTACGCCTCCAACGCTTTTCAAAATCCAAATCATAATTTAAAAGTTGCTCTTATAGTTTTAGTTATATAAATAGGTTTCAGGGTGGCAATTAGGTAAATATAACCAGAGCTAATAAACTTAAAATTTAATTTAATTGTTTTGTTAATACTGTGGTGACCTGAGGTAGATGTATATACATATGATCTCAGGGAGCCACTGAGTCCTTAGTTGGCGGCGGCAGACATTAGTGAAGTGTAACAAACCACTGCAGGTTGGAAAAACGCCAGTCAGTAGAAGGACCGCATGCAGAGTGACAACGCTTTTTTTTTTGGTTTGAGATTAGGTTAATAATTAATGGGTAAATTTGTCATTATGGTTGGCTAGTAAAGTACCACGGGGCTACCGACTTTGTGGGGGGCCGTTGGTGACAAATTACCAACCACAATGTAGTTCGATTCAATAATTAATACATTAGTTCGGTTGGGCCTTGCATGGCCACTTGTAACTTAACCGGTAGTTTCATGTAGTTAATTAAATTATTATAATTTTATAAATAAGATAAATATAAATAAGTTACAAAATAGCCTCATCAAGGCTGGCTTCGGATCCAGTGGATAATTTGGTTTACCAGAATTGCCTTCGGGAAATAATTAAGTATCTAAAGATTAACGTGGTCAGACAACCCCCTATGGGCCCAATACGTTGCAATAAACAGGGCCGGATTTAGGCACAGGCAAAGTAGGCGCGCGCCTAGGGGCCCGCACCACAAAAAAAAATTAAATTTTTTAGGCAGTACCGGTAGGCTAGATAAAAAGATTTTCGAGGTCGATGAAATGCCACTAGTATATGATAATAATATTGTCATTTGAAATTCGCACGCACGGCTAATAGTGCAGTGCTCATAAAAATTGGTTTGGCTGAGAGGTTATGAGACTTGAAGCTTACAAACTTGTCCACACTCGTTTTGGGTTTCTTAACAAGTTAATGACACTGTCTGCTAAAGAAGTCCTAGCTGCAAGTGAAAATCTTGCTAACATATATTGCAATGACTTGGATGACAACATAGGAAATGAATTCATTCAGTTTCAAGCGTTTTCTATTCAATACCAATCAGACCTTGAAAAAAGTGAAGTTATCATGAGTAAAGAGAGATGGCTCTACAAACTGCTGCTAGAAAACAATCTAAAAGACTGTCTGGCAAACGTAGAAGATACGTTGAGGATGTACCTGTCGCTAATGGTTACAAACTGTTCGGCAGAAAGATCGTTTTCTAAACTAAAACTCATAAAAAATAGGTTGAGGACCTCAATGGTTGAACCCCGTCTGAACTGGTTGGCGTTGCTTAGCATCGAAAACGACATACTAAGACAGCTAAATCAAGAAGAAATAATCAACACATTTTTAAATTTGAAGTTCAGGAGGAAACCTATTAGTAGTAAGCAGTAATTAAATATGTATGTTATTTTATTAAAAGCAGTACTAAAATCCATTTCATGAAATAAAAGCAATCCTTCTTCAGAACTTAAATATAATGTACTGTATCAAAAATCAGAAATAACTTTTCCAATGTTTTAATTTTCAAAATACAGTAGTTTGTCAAGTACATGTGTAGTACCAATGTTTTATTTTATTATTTTTTTTTTTTTTGAATTAGTGAATTTTTTGAAGTAGTGTTTGACTCAATGAATGAAAATGTTGTATTGTAAATAATGTACAATTTACGGTAACTTATACTACCTACCTAATTATGGGTGCACTTCTAAATAATAATTTTAACAGTTGTGTTAATAAATATTTTTAAGTGTTTTGCTGCATTTTTCATTATTTAACCTATTTATCACCATGCAAAATTAAAGTTAAAATTACAATTTTCCGTCTTTATAAATTTGGTACTCTTAAATCTTGTACATACATTTTTAACTACAAATAAGCCTTAAAATGAGATTTTGAAGGTAATTTTATCAAAAACTTTTACGATTCTTTTTTCAAAACTGTTAGAATATAAATGTAATCTAGGGTAAAATATTTATGGTATTAAAAATTCCAGTCTCAAAAGTGCTTTTATTAGTAGTAAAATTGACTTCCAAATTGCAAAAAAACATGTTTTCAGAGGTTATATTTTTTAAATTTCCCCGGACCCCCGTTTTGCTGGGGGTATTCCACACCCCCCGACCCCGTGTTAGGGCCCGCACCACACGCTGAGCCTAGGGGCCCTTATGACCAAAATCCGGCCCTGGCAATACATTTATAATATAATGTTATCTAAAATGAATAAATGATATTAGGGGAGTCATTATAGCACAAAATCATGAATCATTTCGAAAAAAGTAGGTATAGCTTGTATTTGAACAAACTCTTTTGATTTAGCTTCAGATCAAAAGTTCTCCAAAAGACATTGATTGAAATTTGCTTATTAATTATTTATTTAACAATAAAACACTTTTTTTAACAAATTGAAAATTGTTTATATTTTTAACCAAAATGTATACAAATATGTTTTAAAGAGTGCTGAATACGAATTTGAAGTAAAAAATTGAAAACTGAAAATGGCTAATCCAATATGGCCGCCATTTGGTCAAAATTTTGTAGAAAAGTCTTAAAAAAGCACACAAAAAGGGAAAAGGACAGATGTTTAACTTGAAATTATTAAAAATTAATTGGAGAAATCATAAACAATCATTTTATATGAGAAATATAAAATGTCTGATTCAATATGGCTGCCATTTACACAAATTTTCTTTAAAAAAGTGAAAAAAGCAATACAAATTTGAAAACGCCAGACATTTTACTTGAAATTATACAAATTAAATGATCGCATTCTATAACAATAATTTTGATATGAAAAATTCAAAATAGCTGATCCAATATGGCTGACTTTACAATTAATTACTTTTATACAATTCTATAAATGGGAAAAGTTTTAATGAAATGAAAGATGGGACTTTATTTTAAATAAACAAATATGTATTTCATGTTTAACGCAATATTATTATAAATTATTAGAAAAATCAATGTAAAATAATATTGCAAATAAAACTAGCTAATTATCCTGAATTATTTCTTCTTCTTCCAATTCTTGTTCATGCTAGACAAATACTTGGCTATTCAAACAATCTTTTCCGCAGCAGGTTGCACAAGCCATGGTGCAGAATAAACCACTGTTTCTACATCCACAATGGGCCCCAGATTCAGTTTTGCAATTGCAAAAAATCATTTTCAGAAGTTCGCCAGAGGCTGGTTTTTGACTCATAATAATTATTGGTAACATTTTTGAGTTTTCATATTTCCAGCCCCAGTCTTCAGCTCGTAGATTATTATTTAGCCAACTCTGTACTTGGTAACACACCATTTTAAAGTGCAGATTAGCTGCATTTTCAGAGGGTGGTGTGCTAAATTAACTTTTTTGCCTTTTGCAGCATCTTTTACGAAACATTTATATCTAAATGTATTCAAGTATTTTTCTTGAACTTTTGTAGCACCGTTTAATAAAAAAAGGCTTGTTACTACAGCCTGAAAAATAATTTGTTCCTCTTGTTCTGGAATTAAAAAAATATTTTTGCAGCATCTTGGACATTTTTTTACCTTCACATAATTTTGCAAATTTCAATTTACTTTTGTTGAAAAACGCTGATGTTGTGTCGCATCCTGTAAACGTGTGGATAAATACAATAGTTTTTTTAGAAGATGGAATTTCTGTCCAAAAACTATATCTGGAGTATACTTCTTTGTCCCTGCTACTCCTTCCTAATTTTAAGAAATAAATTTCTTTATTTCTGGGACACAAAGCCGTTAGTAGCACGAGCAGATCAATATCTTCTGAAACTATGGTGACATTTTCACATGGTTTATCTATTGCTGTTTTTACGATTAACATATCCGCGTCGTCTGGAAAATAAATTGATGAAATAGCAACCAATTTTATACAAGTTTTTCTTTACGCGTGACATTTTCTATTTGTCAACTCCTACCGCTAGCCGCAAGCCGCAGGGTATTTCACAAAAAAATTAATATATATATACCGGTATCTACAAAAAAAAATTGTTTTCATTAAATTCACATTATTTCAAGTCTCAAAATAAAAGTCAACTATTTAGGACATCAAAAAAAATGTTTAATTAAATTATTTAACTTTATTTAAACTAACCGTTTGGGATTTCAAAAAATATTTTTTGTATTTTATTTTATTTTTTTAAGAAAAATGTATTTATAAAATTTTTAGAGGTATAATATTTAATATGGATTCATAACGGATTAATCCAGTACTGAAATAGGTCTCAATAATGGAGGAACTCCGAAACGCGTCGACAAATTTAAGTGAAAATGTTACGTTAGGATTGGCAGAAAATTGTACTAAAACTTATTTAATATGGAATGCATACTAAAGTAAACATTTCAAACTTCAAAAAAGACAGGTCTTAAAATTTTATATCGTACTTTAAACTCATTTTATAGCTTGTTGAATTTAAGTATAAAATGCAAAAAGTTTCATTTTCTGAAAATTTTACATTTTTGAGGTTGTGTATATAGTTCAAACTAAATTTTTAAGATTTTTTATAAATTAAGTGTCGGTTTGTACATTACTTCAAGAGAAGATTGTGAAAATTTCAAATATTTATCAGCAAAATTACGATAATAAGAAGAGCCTTTTGACAATTTATACTAAACAAATTTTTAAAGTTCCACTTCATATACATACTGTATTTATTTATACCCTTTTTTTACTTTAAAATATGAATTTACAATAACTGAAGTATTTCCCTTTCATTTGCAGTTAATCCCATTCAAATTGATCAATTAGTTAAAAAGTTTTAACAAATTTACTGCAAAGCACGCGCGGCCGGGCGGCTACTTGTGCGAGAAACGCGCTCCGAGCGGTGTATTTCGAATTATAAAGAAATAATTCTGCAGCCTATGGTTCTAATTTTTGAAAAAAAGTTTATATGTGCTTTTTTATGGGAAATTTTCTGAACTTTCCAAAAATGAAGTCATTTTTTGTCCAAAATAAATAATTTCAATTATATTTGCAAAAAACAGTAATTTTGCAACTTAACTTGTTTATAAAAAAAATCCTACCACTTTTGGTTGAGAACTTTTTAATATGTTGTTTGTAATATGATTTTATATAATTTCATAAAATTGATTGTAATAAGAGGTTTATAAAAAGTTCTCCTCATACCCATCTTTTTTTTAAGTCAAAATCTACATTCAATCCCCTATATATCAAAATTTTTGTTTAACACACATAATGTTTTTTTAAAAGTATATTATAAATGTCTAACATTGAAAAATCAAAATATAAACTTTATATTTACAGCTCTTTCAAATTTAAAATAATTTTTTCCTTTACTTTTCAGCTACAAATGTAGTTACCATATTACTAAAATCAACATTCCTTGCTCCCGTTCGTTTTATAGATATTTTTGCCAAAGAACTCAGATGTTTTTGAAACATTGTGTTGTGAAGGTATTTTTTCATAATTTTTAGCATAGAGAAAGACCTTTCTGCACTTAAAAGTCAGTAGCAAGATTGAACCTGCATTTGCAATATCGAAAACTGATGGACCTATTTACCTAGTTTTTACCCCCACCATAAATGACATGTTTTGTTACTCCTCAGCACTCAATACAATGGTAAATAAGCTCAGAACTGTGGTGTAGCCTCCAGCCGGGTTTAAAGTCTCACAGCCAGGCCCTTGCGTAAACCTTAAGTGGCAAGAACGGTTTGTCCTACTAACTGTAGTTATTGTCACAACAGCCAATCATGAGCATGTGCCTACTACTTGTTCTAAAAATCTTGAGCTTGACTCCTAATGACAGATTTAGACCACACTTTGCAGCATAATGTACTATTTAGATAATTTTCCACCCCCTGAAGCCAAGCGCCCTGGAGCGGCTGCACCACGACCGCTATGCCACTGGGCTCTCGTACTTTCAAAAAAATGCATAGCACCTGTCATAATGAAAACTAAAAATCAGATGTCATGGCGACAAATTTAGTGTGATATTTATTAACGCATTTCAAACCAAGCTTGATTTTTTTTGTTAGTGTCAAGTAAATATCTAAAATACTAATTCATGCAACATCTTAATTTTTGTTCCATAGAAATTCTACATCTTTCTGAAAACTGTACTAATGATATGCTGCATTGTCATTGATTTTAATTCAACGCTACCTTCTACATGAAAACAAAACTTTATGAATAGAAAAAATTATGAAAAATACTTTTCCTTTAATCATTTCTTTTGTCATACTTTGGCTGTCCATTTCCTCGAAACATCATTTCATCCAGCAAAATGGTGGTACCCATTTCAAGGTTAATTATATCACATATACAATGAAAGTCGCTATAAAGATTTCATGAAATTTTCGTCCACATCTTTTTGAAGTGGCACCAAAATTCAAAATACATTCAATAATGACCACTTAAAATTTAACATTTAATATTTGAAATTTAGTTCATGATTCTAATCATTCTGTCAGGAATAGGGTCATCTGTTTGAAATAAACATAACCAGTGAAATCACTTGATTTAAATAATATGTGGTTTGGATTTTTTATTCTGTTGTGTTATCTTAGCAACCAGGTCAGTCATATCTTTCAATTTAGGGTTAATACTTTATCCCTTAAACTGGCTTCTTTTTCACTATGGTGACTTTTTTATGATTTAAAAAAAAATTTAAGTTTGTTCTGAAGTTATATCTTGTTTTTGGGAAAAAAAACATTAAGGAAAAGAAATTAATTTTTATACAGATATTTTTTTTAATTGTGCCAACATTGGGATCTCTTGATCTTAATCTTGACTACTAATCTCTAAGAAAACTTTAAAATGGAAACCTTCCCTTATTTATTGTGCTCATAAATGATATGTACATGAAATTTAAAATAAGCGGCACCAAAAATCCAAAATAGCAGCCAACTTTAAAATTTGTAATGGGAACCCCTATTTTTCTTTCTGGGTTTTTGGATTTTATGCAACACTTTCAGACTTTTTGTTCTTGCATATTTTTTGATAAACCCACTCATTTAGAACTGAGAAACAATTAAAGACTCGAAAATTTGATGATTGATGCATTTTCAAGAGGAGATTTCCTTACTGCCCACTTCTAAATTTAGTTCAACATTTTATCATGCACAATCTAGGCAGTGCAAATACCAATGCAGGACCAAAATGAAAGTAAAAAATTTTGTAAGCTTTCTAACAGAAGCTTATAATTACCACCAATTGTAACTAGTTTATAACATATTCCAAAAAATATTTCTTTGGTTAAAATGAAAGGCAATTGAAAGTTTTAGTAGGAAGCTTAAAAAATATTTATTTAATTTTAGTCCTGCATTAGTATTTTCATTGATTTAACTTAGTTGCCGAAAGGTACATCAGGGTTGTATTAAATGTACATTAGCATTTTATATAGAATTATTTTATATTTTATTTTGTATTGTTATTTTTCTGTACCTAACATGTGGAAAAGAAACAGTATTATTTGTTTATTTACACTGCCTAGACAATGCCTAATACAAATTGTAACTTAATTAAACAATGGGAAGTAAAGAAAATGCACCGATTGTAAAATGTTTGAGTCTCTAGTTGCTTCTTACTCCTAAACTAGTGAGTTTATAAAAAAGTAATCAAGATCAAAAAGATGTCATAAAAAATAGGGGTTCTCATTAAAAAATTTGAAGTTGGCTGCTATTTTAGAATTTGGTGTCGCTTATTTTAAATTTTAAATACATATGACTGATAAGCACACAAAATAGGAAAGGTTTACTATTTAAAGTTTTCTTAATCCAAATGGTGTCACTGTAAAAAAACCTGTGTATACATTTTTTTTTCTTCTTATGAACTTTGGCAAAACTAGTTCGAAATCTACAGCTTTGATCATACCATTATTCTAAAGATACTGCCAAAGATTTAAAAAATTCAAAACAAAATAAAGTTTAAAAACTTAACATCAAAATATATTAAACATTTTTAACAAATTTTAAAACTTGTATGTTTTAGGAGGTATTTGTTTTTACTATAAAACAAAAGAAGCACAATCCTTTCAGTTATGACAAAAATTTATAGTTTTTTTTAATTTACTAGCAGACAGAATATGTGCTCCATGACATAAACTGCATCTGCCAAGACAGATCTGTTATAACATAACATTATTAGCAAAGATTGCTTGATAATTAAATTGATATATTACCTTTTTTCAGGTATGTCACACTAATCCTGTCACACATTTAATTAGTGTGGGTTACCGGAAAAAATTTAATATAAATTTATTTCTGCTAATCCTTAGGCTACAATGTTAAAATTGAATTTAAATATTGCTTAAAACAGAAAATAACTAAAACTCATAGCCTACTTCTTATTTTGTTCATACTGTACATACTTTGTACGGTAAAACCACATGCACGACTTAACAAAAACAGTGTAAAACTGAAATAATAAACTCATCTGATATAAACAGCTGTCCTTGCTAACTAACTACATAAGTTAAATTGTATTTATAAAACACAGATATCTTTTTCAATTAATACCAAATCTATTTTATTCTACTAATAATGACTGCTAAACTGGTTAAAACAAGTCCATGCTTGATAGGTGGAAAAACTCAGCATATTTTCCAATTTATTTTTATTTTTATTGATCCAGCATTATGAATAGACTGCAACTGATTTATTTGTTAAAATTTATTCAAAACAAGTGAGTGAATTCTACAATTAAATTGTTGAACATCTAATGCTTATTCATAATATAAAGAAATAAACTCACTCAGAATTATTATTGGTAGAATCAGTAATGAGATCTTCCTGGTCAGAACAGATTGACAGAGGATCACTGCCACTACGACCTCGGTCTCGCCCATTACGGAATGTATAACGAACCGAACCTATCCTATGATAGCCTAGCATTTTAATACCATCCGCTGAAAAAGATAAAATTTGAAAATACACAATAAAACTAATTATAACAAATTAATTACAATAAATGGAAGTCCTAAAAATAATCATAAACACTTACAACTTTCCACAACCAAAATTAAAACAAATCCTTTAAATAGTTACACCACAGTAAGTTCCTTCGCTAGTTCTTTTTCAGGTAATAAAAATAAATGTCTGAATAAAAATGTAATTAATTACAAAATGTGTAACAGGTACACTCCCCTTTATAAATATCTAAATTCTACACATTTCACATTAAATACACTATAATACTGAAGTCAGAATTTATGAGGGAATCACTAGTTAGTCAAAAGATTACAGTAAAAATGTTTTATAAACCTAGCTTAGGGCTAAAGTTTACAATACACCTCCCTATTGATATCACCGCAGACAACAACATTTTTTGTAGGAAGAAGTGCTGCCAACCTAAGCACAGTCTCTGTTTCAACACTAATTAAATAATACAAATTTCCGGTAACTATAAAAAAAATCATAAATGGGAAGAAATATTTAAATTTGACTAAGAAAAGCCCATTATATAAATTTGATGACATTAGTGATCGACCATCTTGCAAATACCATATTTGTAGATATGAATGGGCATACAAAATATTCCATTACAGTGACCCAAAATGTAAAAATTAGTCTATTTTAATAAATAATAATTTTATAAAGCGCTTGAATATATTTGGAGCAAGTTATAATGAGTAAAAACACCATGAAAATAAAAAAATAAATTAGTTTAGGCATTTAAAAAAAAAATTATATATTGTTTGAATATAATATGTGAGAAGTTCACTTTTGAAATACCGGGTGTCCCACGAAGAGGTCCCTATTTTTGAATGAATATATTAGATGCACCGAACACTCTACAAACCTGAAACTCAGCAGTCCTAACATACACATATGTAAAAGAAATACACCTGAGTATCAGTTAATTCTGACACATTAGGACAAAATGGCGGGATATCAAAGAAATAGTACCTTTTCGTTCAAATAGTTTTATTTTCTTAAGTGTTACAACATAATTATTGAATTTTAACGATGTTACTAAGCACTAAACAACGTTAGGCAATTAAAGATATAAGTAACTCATAAATAAATTAAATCTATTTGATCCATAAACCTTATTCAAACTGATGTCCATCGATCGCAATGCACTGATGACAACAAAATAGGAAACAGTCTTTTGCTGAACAACTCTCGAGATATCAACAACAGTTCCTCTTCGATCAACCTCATTAGTTCATCGTCTGTCGCAATGTTATGACAATAAACCTTCTCCTTCAAAAAGCCCCACAGAAAAAAGTCACAAACAGTCAAGTCTCCCCGACCTATCCAACGGTTAGGAATATTTTGGTCCAAAACTGCTTTGGCCACATTAGCATAACGCGGAGGAGCTCCATCCTGTTGGAAAAAAACGTCTTTCATCTCAGGGTGAGAAAGATGAGGAACTATGTGATTGCTTAAAACTGATGCATACCTTTCTCCAGTCATTGTTTGTCGGGATATGTCATACGACAAAACACCATCCTTGGTAACAGGCTGTTATACCTGTTGATTTTAATTTCTCTTCTTGTAAGATATGTGGATTTTTTGTGTTATAGTAATGACAATTATGCCTGTTTACAGTTCCTGTTTGATAAAATGTCGCTTCATCTGAAAACACGATTCCTTCATGCCATTTGCTATCTACGTCAGTCTTTTCAATTATTTTCGAACAAAATTCCAATCGTCTGTCAGGATCATCTTCAAGCAGTCCGTGAACTAAATGAGTTTTATAATGTTTGATTTTGTTCTTTTTGGCATACCTTTGGACAGATGACTTCGGTATCCCTGTAGCAGATTCTACCTTTCTTACTGAATTAGGCGTATTTGGAGATTCCATGAAAGCAGCACATACGATTTCTTCATTTTCTATGTTTGAGGATCTATGGTATTTTTTTTGTATTGATCCCGTTTCTAGTACGATAGTCTTCCACTTACGAATAGATTTCCTTGACGGTGGAACTACACCTGGGTACCTTTCCCTAAAACACCTTATTGCTTCATAATCATTTTCAAATACAATAGCCCAGGAACAACATTTCACTTTTTGCTCAGTTGAAAACGGCATGGTACATAAGACACTTTACAATGCAACTTAATAACAAATGCCAATGTTTATTACCAAATATGTTCATTGTTGTGGATACACGCAGTCAGCTGATAGATTTAAAATAGTCTAAACAGCTGTAGCTGTTCCTA
>JAGFPH010000755.1:123222-134472 GCA_018207615.1 Philaenus spumarius | reverse complement strand
AACGGTTTAAAACAGAACAAACCTTTTTATTGAATTACGCCTACTGCCACTACAACACGCCAACAACTGGTAACAACTCATCTGTAGTAGGCTTTAGGGTGTGCAGAATGATTTGAGTAAATGTTCGAATAAGGTGAGTGGAGTCAACCTCGAGAAGACTGGCCTATGCTATTGTATTGGAAAGACACTCAAATGCGGCTAGAATATCATTTGTAGCCACTTACGTTTTTACTAATGATGATCTTAGTTTTGATATTGGCATTGAATGAACAGTTAATTTGACAGGAAAATCAAAAAATTATCAGCTGATAATGGAAGTTGTACCAGTGTTTTCCAATGTTCAAGTAGCTCAACCTGAAAATTATGTTTCTTGTCTTGTTTTAAACAAATACCTTTATATTATAGAGTTCTTAAAGAATGTTGGTAATTCATTTACCTGATTTTTTTTCTCAACTTCCCTGATTGACTCACAGCATATTTTAAAATTATTTTACTACAACATTTACATTAAATTTTAGTTACATAAATTCTATTGCATACATTTTAGCCTCCTCCTAGATCCGTTTTATTTAGCTCACCATCCACAAATGACAAAGAAAGCACAAGTATTTTACTATATTGTCCCAGTAAAAATAGATTTAATTTAAAATAAGCATTTTTTTGCTACGGGCTATGTGTAAGTTAGTTTTTTATCTTCAGTTTGTAGTGACAATGGTATGGAACATTTCCTCAGAATATAGCAAAAAGAAAACAGTGTGTGTTGACATTTAGTGTTCAGATTACATGTATCTCACATTTTATAATCAGCAGCACTCTCAATCCTAAATTCAAGTTGTATATTTTACCAGAACATACTACGCTCATTTAAATATAAAATAGAAATTATTATCATAAATAACATTTTGTTTAAAAATAAAAATCTCATATTTTAAAATCACTCCATTTGGTAACTTAAAATTAAGCAAATTTTTAATACTTTTTACAAGTAGTTTAGATTTTTTACATACTACTGGAGATGTTGTCATGAAGAGCAGTTGTAACAACTAGTATTATGGCAAGCTGGAGCAAAGAAATGTTTCCCTGATCTCCCTGACCTCCCCTGTCGTAGGAGCCCTGCTTTAATAAAAAATAATAATTTACCATTTCTGTCATCTAGGAATTATAGTTTAGATGTTCATGAACAACTTCCTATAATTTACAATAGCTTATTTTCAAAATTTGATGAAAGTTCGTAAAACCATAGATGGATGTATGAAACTGTTCCATCCTGATATTCAAACGCATAACGACGTCTATCCAGAGAACAAACCCAGTATGGGCAGGAGGACCTTGTCAAATGTTTGCCATTGTTTTGAAACCCATCTTGTTATTAACTCAAACTATTTAAGCTGTTTAAAAAGTAAATAAATTATGTATAAAAGCACACCTGTTTCTGTTGCGACATCTGCGCCCGCACGACTTGCTGTACGAAACAAATTAGTATTCGCTGCAGGATTTGGTGCACTTGGTAACCTGCGGAGATCTCTGCGTGACTCATTCCTTCGCACTTGTACTTCTGTCGGTTCGTCATAGATCTGTACAAAACTTGGAGGTGGAGTGATTCGTCTGAAATAAACAACAATAAATTATTATTTATAATTTCTTATAATTAAAACAGTTTTAGGCCTAGTTGTATAGTGCACCTGTTTCTGGATTAATAATAGTAGCTACTGACATGATTACAGTATTCTAAATATTATGATAGAGTAAATTGTTCTAACTTAGATTACTTTTAAGTAAATGCTTTGTTCCACCTGATACTCAACTGCAAGAATGCTGGCTTTTTTCAGCTTTGTAAATGCAATATTTGTGGTTAAACAACAAATTACTTTAAATTAATTCAAAGTAACCAATGATTTAAAATTTTTTACTTCTAATATAGAATGCATATAAAACGCAATCATGTTTTTGATTGTTATTTAGTATGTATAACTTATTATTTCAAATGAAAAATATGCTATTGTTAAATAATTTTAACTTTCATACAAGTAACACCAATAACTTTCAATAAATTAATAATCCAGCATGAATAAATTATAAAAAACTTCAATACACAATCATTTTTCTGCTATTATTAAGTATGTATAACTTATTATTGCAAATGAAAAATATGCTATTGTTAAATAATTTTAACTTTCATACAAGTAAGTCCTCTGTCATAGCTCAACCGCTATGGTACTTGCCTCATAAGCAAGACGTCCCGGGTTCAAATCCCGCGGGGGACCATAAAATATTAAAAACCCAACAAAACATGCTCGTTAGCCAAAAGGCACAAAGTGGCATGGAAAGCAAGCAAAAAAAAAAAAAAAAAAAAAAATTCATACAAGTAACACCAATAACTATCAATAAATTAATAATACAGCATGAATAAATTATAACAAACTTACCTTTATCTCAGTATTTTCTAAAAATGATAACTTCAGGTCAGTAATATTTCATCTATTAATAATTGGTAATTTATGGTATTTAATTTTGGACTTAGTCACCAACTTTATTTAAAATTTTGTGATAAGCGCCTTCACTAGGCTCAAATCCCTAATTTAGTTCTATTCCAAATTTCTTTCAATGATAATTAATATAGAATGATTCAACTTTGTTTTATTTATAAATTACCTTGTAACTAATTACGAAAGGTGACAGTGTAATCTACGAAAGGTGATCTATCAACAATAATCATAAAATCTAACAATGTTGCCAGATCTATTAACAGTAATCATGAAAGCTTCCTGACAGTGTTGCCAGACACACCACAATTATCACAGATGGTGTTCCCATTTATTCTATGATAAATCCTTTACTATTATCTTTTACACACAATTTCTGTGTGTATTTACCAAGGCTAAATCATTTTCTGTGATTAAAACAGGATTAGAATGCTGTCACCATTTGAATATAGATATAAAGTTAGATAATGTATTAGCTAACATAAAATATTAATCTATTAACCCGCCATCGGTCAACCTATTAGATTTACGCTAACGAAAAAATAAGTTATACAGAAAACTTTTTGCTGTTAACCTGACATTCCTCTACTTTTAGCAATGCCTGAACGACTATCTTAGGGAGGTAATTTTGGCTCTCCCGCGATGAACTGTTGGCAGACCTGGGAGTTGAAGTGAGGGAGAGCGCGCAACGTCGAGGAGGTTAGTTGCAATCTAACGGTTTGACCGATCACGTCTTTCTACTGTTAGAGCGTTTCTACTTGGTTGACCAATGACGTTTGTGGTTTTTTTAAGTTTTCATTTTTTAAATATTTTATTTAGTTTTATTGTATTACTTATTTTTTATATTAATTTATTTATTAGATTGTTGGATACTTTAGATATTTTAGATTGTTGGAAAATATTTTTCCCTGAAAACACAATTAGTAAAATAGTAAATTTCACGAACACACAAATTAAAACAATGATGGCTAATTATTCCAGGGGAGCTTTAGACTGTCCACTCACAAGGTTTAAGGAAATTATGGCATTTTTTTGGAAAACTTTATATGCTGGGCGTGAAAAAAGGAAACCATTTCAACACATCCGAAATATGGATAAGTGACGGCACAGGACCAGATTTGTTTAGAGCCGTTATGACTGAAAGAAGGTTTCATCAGCTTGTAAGAGCAATCCGATTTGATTGAAAGACCTCAAGAAACGTGAAAATATGATAACTTGGCTGCTATAAGGGATATTTTTGAGGATTTTACACTGTGTTGCATTGAAAGCTACACGCCAGGAGCCTATCTAACTCTTGATGAGGCGTTCAGAGGCAAATGTAAGTTCAGGCAATACATTGCCAACAAGCCTGATAAACATGGCGTGAAGATTTATGCCCTGGCTGATGTGAAAACATATTACACTGTTAATATGGAAATTTTTGCAGGCAAACAACCTGTGGGCTCTTATTTCCTGGACAACTCAGTAAATAATGTAGTAAAACGATTAATAAAGCCCGTCCAAAATGCTGGACGTAATATCACAATTAGGGATGGGTCAATTCTCGATTCCATAAGTCGATTCCACTGATTCTCGGCATTGGAATCGGCATCGAGTTGATTCTGTGAAAGTCGATTCCGATTCCATCGATTCCAAAGCCCGGCCACAACCAATCTCTGCAAATACGTTCGGTACCCCGATTGCCACGGCCCCGGTTTATATTTCCTCGTTATATTAGTCGTTACATCCCATTTCATTAAAATACGAAGTATTCGGAGATTCTACACTGCACCAAAATAATAGAGTAGCCGAAGTAGCCGTACCGTTACTTCTAGCCGTTAGTAACGATTACTTTGTGTGTTTGCAAACTAGGGATGGGTCGATAACGATACCTCTCAACAAAAAACCAAATGTTCATGGAAGAAATTAACGCCCAAACACAATTAGGCCTAGCAGTAATTTCATGAAATATAGGCTTTAAAACGTAATTTAATATACCACAATGAGTTTTCATGAAAGATGATGAAACCTGAATACGATTAGGCAAAATGTATGAAATATCAGTTAAAAACATAATTTAAGTACCACAGTGAATGTCCGTAAAAAAAATCGATGCCCGAATACAATTTGTGCCAAATTTATGCCATTGGTGAAATATTATTTAAAATAAAATGACGAATGTCCGCAAAAGAATGCGACGTTTTGAATATTATTAGCGCTAATTTTATAAAACGCCGGCATTCGATCGCAATTATACAACAGCGTATGACCCCGAATAAACCTACTCCCGAGAACAATGGAATGTCCGTATAAGAAATTGCTACGAAAATACAATTAACCTAGTCCAATTTAATAAAAACAATGCGTTAAAACATAATTTAAGTACCACAGTGAATGCCCGCAAAAAATCGATACCCTAATACAATTTGTGCCAATTTTATGAACATGAACTACCATTTTTGAAATATTATTTAAAATAAAATGACAAATGTCGTCAAAAAAATACGACGCCGAATATTATTAGCGCTAATTTTTAAAAACGCCGGTGTAAACCTTAATTTAAATTACAACGGCTAAGGTCTGCGAAAATGTAATTTAGATAATAGTTGTAAAATTCGGAAAAAGTGGAAATTAAATGTAGCTATTTTCAGGAATGAATAACAAGTAAAACAAAGGCATTCCGTCGGGACTCCTACAAAAATCATAAATCATAGGTAACGTAAGTCCCAAAAATGTCCAAAATGTTTTACCCGACCTAAAACAAACAGCATTATTACTTTAAACTTTCGTTACCGATCTATAAAATGTGTTAGTTTTCGTCACAGTAGACACCCTAATTCTATAAATAGACATGATAAGAAATGGATCCAATACACATGATAAGAAACGAAACCATAAGTGATTGACCTTAAGCCTACCTGATTTCTTGTGTAGAAATAACAGCCTACGCATATCAATTGCCTAAACATTTTACTGGGGAAAATGTCTACATACATCAAATTAAGAATGTTTTGCATTTTTCCCTACTGATATTTATTTTATATGGGTTTTCTGTTCTTAAGTTATCCTTAAATAGTTAAACCTCTACTCTTTAATAGTATATTGCGTTACAAGCCCAGTAAATAGGGGTTTTCCCTGCGAGCATGATAGTTCCCGGGTGAGGCGCAACCGAGTGCGGGATTTGCATGTGCAAGCACAAAAAAACTTACCGGACGAGTTACGTACAATATTTATCATTATACTACACCAAAAAAGCAACATATTTTTAATCAAAACATCTTTTTATTAAAACAAATTGTTTGATTTTTCTGTTATATTTCCATTGACCAAATCAATCAGCTGTATACATAAAACTGATGTTTATTCTTATTTGTAAAATAAGCTGGAGAACGGTTAAATCAGCAGTTTACTTAAAACTGATACGTTTATTCTTATTTGTAAAATCAGCTGGAGAACGATAAATTTACTGATCCCTACACAGCTGATTTTACAGTATTGTGCACAGAAAATAAAGACTTGCATGTCTGTGTTTTCTACATCTATGTGCACAGGTATAGAAAACAGCTTTTTCGATGCAGTATAGTGAAAAAAATGTATACATTTTTTAATGAATCCAAATCGGCAGTTTTATTCAAGTTCCTCTTAGTTCAATAACAATATTAACAAAAAACATTAAACCAAGTCAAAAAAGCATGCAGTTAAAATTAAATAACAATGTTGACTTCCCTCTACAATTATGGTAATTGGAATCGATGGAATTGGAATCGAGAATCGGGAATCAATTTCTTGGAATCGGAATCAATAAATTTGACAATCGACCCATCCCTAATCACAATGAACAAATACTACACGTCTGTCAATTTAGCTAACGAACAATAGACACACTACCGAACTACAGTTGTTAGGACTATGAAAACAATAAGCACCAGTTACCTAACGAGTTCAAAAATGTAATACGTCAACCACTTGGCAGTAGTTTATTTGGATTTTAAGTGAACCTAAGTGAACATTTCTTGTTTCATTTGTTCCTATCAAAAACAAAAATGTCCCAATGCTGTTTACGCTGCACAATGATGACACAATTGATTCTCAATCTGCAGAAAACAATCCTGAGATTATTACCAAACAACTCACCAAAGGGAGGAGTTGACATTATTCACCGGATGAAGAAAGAGTATAGCGTCAAACGAGTGAGCAATAGATGGTCTCTTAATGTTTTTGGAGGTCTCCTCAATTTAACCACAATCAACGCACAAATTATTTATAAATTCAACACAGGAAAAACGATCCCAAGAAGAGAATTTATAACTATTCTTGGAAAGAACTTAGCCAAACCCCATCTTCTTCAGCGAACATCAATTGACTGCTTACAAGCTCCACTCAAACTTAAAAGCTCTTCTTGGCTCAGACTATCCAACTCAACAGCAATCAAAAGGTTAGTATAAATTTTCATTGAAAACTTTTTGAAAAACTGTAAACATTTTCACCATGTGCACTTCCATTTTTGTATTGAATCATTTGAATAATAATGTTAGTTATTGAAATAATTTAGATATTGTAAATTTTTGTATTCCAAATCTGTTGTATACTTGCAGCTGTCCCAGGACGTCCACTTAGGTATGCCTACTGTCCAGTGAGGAAAAACAGATTTACTACACAAAAGTGTAACACGTGTTCTAAATCTATTTGTAAATAGCACACAAAGAAGCCCGTCTATTTATGTGATTAATATAGTTTGGAAGATTGAAACAAGAGTCGAAAACCCACATAAAACTTTTCCATAATTTACTTTATTTTTTTTTTTAACTTTGTTATAAATATAAAATAATAAAATTGTTATGTTATGGATCTTAACAAGCTGTAACTGTATTTCAACGCCTTTTCCTAACAATTTTGACAAAACCATTAATTTCTATCATAAAAATACTAATTATTTTATCCTTCACTTTTTGTTGTTTTTTATTGTTGGTAAATTTAATTAATAAAATATATAAATTTTAACTAATTTATTCTAAAGCTTAATAGTCAAAAAGCATATATTCTGAAAAGTTAAAACAATGTTATAATTATCTTTACTAAACTATAAGTGGGGGAAAAAACACATAACAAGTGTTAGATTCCTCCTATACGGTTGACCGTTCGCGGGATTGAAGTTAGGTTGACTGACGGGTTAACTATCTTATCAGACTTAACGTCTTCAATAAGCTTGTTTTCTTTGTATAAACTCCTAATTCAGCAATTTAGATATGTAGAAGGCAATTAATTTCTTTGTAAAATACAAAATCAACCAGCTGAACATAGTATTCAATGATGTAATAAAATTAATATTTTATATTTGTGTGTATATAAATGTTGTTTTTTAAGTTTTGTGTTAGCCTAGAGCAAACCTTTTGTTTGTAAAACAATGTACTTAATTTAACTGTTTATATATATGTATTGCTTACATATTATATCTATCATTATCAGGAGCTTCAAGATAGTCTCGAGGTGTCCACAATGTTGGTGGGCTTGGAGGAGGCGAATCCAATGAATCAGGTGTAGCACTTCGAGATCTTGATCCTGTGCTGGAATTCTAGAATAAAAACCATCACTTGCAAATGAATAGTAATTAAAATTGTGAGATATCAAAATTAAAGTAATTAGTAAATCAAATACAGTAGAACAAAGGTCGTAACTATGTATATAAAGATAAAACCAATTATAATTGAAACGTATTATTCAAAGAACTTTATAAGTACCAATTCAGAGAGCCCAGTGGCTTTTAAATACTTTTGAGCCTTTTTTAAAAAAAATAATGTTTTATACCAAATCGGTAATCCAATTTGAAGTCAATTGCCATTCTAAACAAAAATGTAACTTAATCCTAATTATCTTAATCCACTGATAAATCTTAATTATTCTTAGACAGAAATAAACTAGTCCCATTGCTGTTGATCTTAACTGCACATGTTACTTTATCTTAAATATTTTTACATGTATTTAATTAAAAAGAACATGTAAATATTTACAAAAGAAAGTAAAAATCCACGAAGAAAAAGGAACAAGATCCCTCAAAGAAACATAAATACGAAAAAGAGACCAAGTCTCTATCCAAAAAGTTTGGCCATAAATGTAGTGAGTCCAATGAATGGAAAAGTCCACTGACTGGCAACATAGATTTACAGTTTAAATTGTTTCATCTTCTTCCATGCCACCGTAGCCGCCATCGTTTCTTAGTCTACCTAATTGGAAGCCTGAACTGATTCAACTATAAAAATCATTTTTGTACGTTATTCTCACAAAGATTTTCTTGTTTCCAAATAGGCAAGTTTTTCCTAAACAATTTTGTAAGAAAAATCCAATTCTACAATTTAACATTGATTACAGTTTATATATAAAAATCAATATGGCCATGATTTAAGAAAAGAAAAACTCTCAAGTTAAAAACATGAAAATCTTTTCTCATCAAAGGACTATCCTTATTTTTGATTTTACAACTTTTATGGGCCAAAACATTTTGTATAGAGATTTGGCTTTGTTTTTGACATTTATGTTTTTGTGGGATTATGTTTACATCATTGCTTTAAAAAACTGTATGACATTGTACAAGGAACAGGCTCCTTAAAATAATTATATAAAACCTTTACATCTACATTTTAGGCTAACCCTATCACGACAATGTATGCTATGAACTCTGATGACCTGCTAAGTAGCAAGGAAGAGATTCCATATTGTCATCACTACAATAGGATAATTAACTGTATACAATGACTCTGTGGGTGTGGCAATGAGTAGTACAATGTTACTTTTTGGCAACCGGAAGGCCAACATTACAATTCTAATATAGTTAGGAATTTATGATCTACCATCGCTCATTACGTGGGAAATTAATGCAACCTAAACAATTTTAAATAATTATCATATTTTATTGGGTCTGCTGCAGAGGTAAAATCATCACATATCATAGGTGTTTTCCAATTTTTTAAATTTAACTAAATTCCACCATGGTGAATCTAATCTGGTAAAAAATATTGGAAACCTGCAAACTATAAGGTACTACACTGCTATGGACATATAAAGAAAATTATATTTTATGTTAAGCAGGTTGCATATTTTTACTGTATTAGGTAGGCGTACTTATTTGACCTCTGCATAGTTTACCCCAAATTTTTGAAATTTATTCTAAAAATGTTATGTGAGGTATATATTTTGTTGGTGAAGGGATAAGGGTTGTTGGTGAAAACACCTATTTCTAGGGCATCATTGACTTATTTGAATAATTTTGGTGGAATTGAATAACTTTCTTGCTGCAAAAGCCTACGAACTATATGGTAAGTCAGCCAGTTTAACCGATGTGATATTTCTGAAACTCAGTTTTTACAATAATTGTTTTTATACTAAAATTACATTCCAACAACACCAAATTTATATATATCAGTTCTACTGAGAACTCTAAAAATAGGCTTTTCAAAACCATTTCTTTCAATAAAAAACCGCAAATTTCTACACTGTAAACACTGTTTTTACTGTAATTACCGTGACAATAAAACAACAAATATATATTATTAGCTTATGACAACTGATTTTTAACAACATCTGAAATGTTAGATGTTTATATTTTATTAATTTAAAGCTTAATAATTTATTTTAAAGTTAGGCCTGAATCAGAGTTAAACAGTTAAAGTGAAATTAAGTGAAAATGGGTTATTGGTGTTACAGCTGAACATTGTAATAAATTTAAAACTCAATTGTTTTTGTATCCAAGTCACTATTTGAATAAAAGAATAATTCTTTATATTGTCATATGTATTTGACTGTGTGCGCATACCAGTTATTACTTGTACATTATTAAGCGCGTGTGTTTTGTGTTTCTGTTATGTTAACTTTACATTTATTATAATGAATTAACGACCACAATTTAGACAAGAATCTGGTGATGAAATAAATTTTCGAAACATGTCAATGACAGGGCCGGCTTTAGGGTTTTTGGCGCCCTAGGCGAAAACAAATTCTGCGCTTTCATAAAAGTGCCTTCTGCCAGGTATGGAACTTCGGAAAACGTTTTTGTTAATAATTGCTATGACAAAGAATTTTATTTTATAACCTTTGATTAATGACTGGGATATGTAAATAAAACTAATGTCAATTTTAGATAAAATAAATATAATTTAATATCCACAAACCGTAATGTATTATGTTAGTTAACAATGGCTTTGCATTTTGTTTTGACATATTATAGATAAATAATTAGAAATCTAAATTAGTAGACTATTAGAAAAGCTACACATCACACAGTTTTACATTAGGTACATGGGTTTATAGGTTTTAATTGTTTTTTAATATAGCATTATGTACAGTTCTCTCAATAACAAACAGAAACTCACAGTTAGATTACAGATAGTTTTTCTGTTTTTATAACACTTTAAAAAATACACAAAGAGTACTTGATATTGGATTCTTGTTTTCTTAACTATGGTCCAAAAGTCACTTTGAAATACAGTACTGATTAACAGTATTTATACTCCTAATGGTACTTTTCTTGCTTTCTGCTTAGCAAATTCTTGTATGAGGGATTTTGAGTCTGTCTTGCTATCTCACTTTCGATAGATATTGTCGCCAGCCCCACAAATCTCACCTGGCACATTGTACTATGAAGATAGGTTTTAATTAGCTTCAGTTTTAAAAAAAACTTTGTTCAGCACTAGCTACGAAAAGTGGCAACGTAAGCAAAACATGAAAGGCTACACAAATAATAGGAAATCTATTTTCAAGAATATGTTGGTAAATGTAGTTTAGGACTTCTTCAGGG
>JAGFPH010000755.1:103383-123122 GCA_018207615.1 Philaenus spumarius | reverse complement strand
CAAAAGTTTCTCGTCGAGAGCTTTAATTCAAGTATAAGGTTGAGGGGGTCCGATTACGGGAAGTGCCTAATAATTAATGTCAATGAATCAGTGTTACCGTCTAGCTTTATATAAGTAGATATAAATTAATCGTACAATAAAATAACATACTATCTTAATTTAAATGTCACTGTTAAATCACAATACTTAGGAAGATTGCTCCACCTTACAGTGGAAGAATGTATGAACGTAATCCAAAATAAATCAAAATAACTTTTTCTGGATATTTGGACAATTTGATTGGTGCAGAAAAACCCCTCCCAGAGTGAACTCCTTATTTTGTGAAGTACAGGATTAAGTCACATTTTTTATAACATCTAGGCCTACTAGTTTTTCATAATTTATTGGGTTCAAATTCGATTAAAGTGATTTTTTAATCTGTATGTGCTATAAATAATGACCAAAGAATGAAAAATTATATGTTTTCTAATCTAGACTTCTAAATTGAACACTTTTTGTGTATTTTAAATACATTTTTACTTGCATTGTACACCACTTGAATTTTATCTAAAGGAAATAAATCCAAAGCAGAGTGCCAATAGTATACAGCCTTTCAATATCTGGCAAGAACTGTGTTCACAAGCCTCGCTCTTTAAGGTGCCACACATATTGGCAAATATGGGTTTTATTACAAGTTCGGTGAGTTAATTCAGTGTTCCCTCTCTGAGGCATTACAACTTTAAAATGGTTTTAAATATCTCCTTGTTATTTACCTGGAAACCTTGTATTTTTATAATAGAAAGAAACTTTTTTTGGTATATGTTATGAAACTAAAAACTCTCCACTATTTAAATAGAGTTTTTGAAAAAAAATAACAAGAAACAAAAGTTTAATAATAGCTTTGATTGATGTTGCAGCAATGTCAGATCTACAAGTTTATAATCTACCGTATGTTTATGTAAATTGAATTATTTCATATTACAAAGATGCTCTAAAAGTAGTTTATAAAGTATAAATTAGAAAACATTGATTTTCGTTATGTCAACTTGTCACAAATATATTCAAACAATACATAAAATTCATTTTTATTAAGTGAATCCATGCAATAGCCCTTTAAATTCATGCATGTTACTAGCTGCTATCAAATAGGTTCTTTTTAACCTATATCACAAAACTGCTGTTTACTAACATTTTACCTTTGATTTTATGATTAATTTAACAAATTTTTACCAAAATTAATTATTGTTTTTTGTGCATAAGATGTCACAATATGTATATGGAAGAAGCAAGTGGGTTTTATAATTGATTAAAACTTACCAAATGATAAAATAAAATATTGACTATCTGAACAATTTTCTGTCAAAGTCCGTGGATCTGTTCCAATTAATCAATGTACATAAGTAGTGAGTGTTTTATTAAATAGGCAAAGAAATTTTTACGAGATAAATACATTGAAGTATAAATAACTACAAATGATATTTTTATTGTTTTATTTAAAGATAATTGATCAATAGACAGTTGGTTTGCTTGCATGCATCACTGACCACTAATGATTCAAGAGATATATGACTAATGTTATTGTTTTGTTACAGATGTTTATCATTTTCTGATAAACAATACAAAGCATTGTTTTAGTTACTCAGAAACTCTAAATCTATTAATGGCTTGTGTAAAGACAAAAGATCAATCGATTTTGTTCTATACATTTCTGTTCAAAATGTTATTATAATACAGTAAAATTATGAACTTATAACACCAAGAAAATGGTAAACCAACTAAATAGTCACTGTAAACATATTATGAAATATGATTATACAGACATTTTTACAGATTTTACATATCGTACAGATTGACCAAAAGTCTGGCATACATTGTAGTATTTCAGCTTCTAGTTAGCATAGGAAAGCCAGTGGCATAACTAACACTGAGACAACTGCGGCGGTGCCTTGGGGCGGAGTCCCAAGGTGGGCGTGGTAAAAAATAAAAAATAAAATATGATAAAATAAATTAAATATAATTGATCACTGAAATAAATATGTATGTTATAATTAGAAACATATTATTGGCAATTTACAATACAGTAACCGTGTAAACTAAGAGTACATAACATATAAGTTTACTTCAAAGTATACTTTCACTATTTATAGTGATGACATGTTTGACAAAATTCTGACGTATTCTGAAAGTAGTGAAATATTCGAAACGAATGGATTTGAAAGAATATTTCATCGTAACAATTTGTTAGTTGCCATTCCGAATATTGATTACTAATTATTAGATTTAGGACTTACCGTCTTCAATATTCCTTTTCATCGCCAAACGATGGCCGTTTCGACTATTCAGCCATTTTCAAGTTTATCAGGTTTCCCTTCGTCACATACACATAACTAAGACAACAATTACATAATAAATAAATAAAACACACTTACAAGCCCGTATTGCTTAAATTCGTGGTGAAATGGCTGAATAGCTGAAACAGCCGTCGTTTGGCAACGAAAAGGAATATTGAAGACGGTAAGCCCTAAATCTAATAATATTTCATCATTTAACTTTGTATTGATGCTTGTTTTCCAAAGCAATATTTTGGAGAAAATTCAGATAAGATCAAAATCTCTTCAAAGAATCAACATTAGTTTGGATGATGCAAGTGGCCTTCTAAAAAAAGCTTGGACAGAATAAGCACAATGAGAGAAGGGTTTGCGAAAATTGAGCACCAAGCTCAGGCGCTAGCAGCAACATGGAACATTGAAACTTCTCTGCCAGTCCAATGTTAAAGAAGAGTAAAAACCTTTTTTGATGAACTCTCTTTTGATTTTCAATGACCCCTTACACTGTTTTCAAGTCAATGTATTTTTCAAAGCTCTTGACATTATAATTGTACAAATAAGTCAAAGATTTCATATCATAGGTATTCACTCTTACAGAAATTTTTAACTTTTTGAAACCAGATAAGCTTGTTTAATTTTCTGACCAAGAACTTGTTGCCACAGCAACACAATATTGTGATAAGTTTGAAGCTCATGTTAGTGAATGAAATAGTTTGCTTCTGAAATCTAATTAAGGGAGATATTTCAAACAAAAACATATGCAACATTAAGGATTTAGCACATTATTTGCTAATTGCAAATAAATTAATTGTTTGCAGTACCCTCAATGTGTGTACAGCTTTTCTAATGTTTTTAACTTTACATGTAACTGTGGCCACAAGTGAAAGGTCTTTTAAAAAATTTAAATTAATAAAAATATATTTAAGAAACTCGATGTCTCAGACTAGACTTTCTGGTCTTAGTAGCTTGAGCTTTGGACTCGAAAAAGCTTGCAGATTAAATTTGTACCAATTAGTAAAAACATTTTTGGAAGTTGAGAGCCGACCAGGCTGGAATTAGATTTAGATCGCCTATTTTTTCGAACTTGTTATCTTTTATTGTAATAATATTATATTGACTTTATATTAAACACTTTTTTTATCAAAATTGCTTTCTGTGTCAATTTTTGTTTCAAACCATACATTCTTCATAGTTATAATTTTCATAACTTTTTCCTCATGGGCAGTAAAAATATTAGAGGGGGCACATTGTAGTGGGTTGAAAAAAACATTAGTTACACCACTGTAAGAAGCTCATCAATGGAAAGATCTTATCTATTGATGTGTCAAAACTCTGGTTCCCTCAAAATTTAAATTTAATTTTCCACTCTTTTTTTTTTTAAATTTAAACATACACTGTTTCTCTACCTATGTTACTGCTAAAACATCACTTTAGTTTTATAAGAACAGAATCTCTTCATTTTCTTGATATTAAGTTATGAGAAATCACATTTCACAAGCTTATTTCATTATTACTCTGTCAATAAGAAAAAAATAAATAAACAAAATTTGGTACGTAAGAAATGTAAACATAGATTGCAAAAGATATTGGGGAAAAAATATATATTTTTCTAAACATTCTGTATATATATGGAACTTGCGTTTCAGCTCATCTCTACATATCCCCAATTTAGTCCTATACATTGATGTGTTTTTACCATCATATGCTAACTAGAAGCTGATATATTGCTGTGAATACAGGACTTTGCTCAACTTTGTATATCAAAGTAAATGAAGTTGTAACATTCAATCAATTTGATTAAAAATTTAGGAATTATTACAAAATTAACTAAGTGGGATTTCTAAAAAAAAAAAAAAAATAGAAATATTATAATATAGAATTAATTTTTTGCAGTGGAGTTATACTAACTTCCAACTCCTTTGAAATGAGTGGACAAAAGTATAATTCTTAAGAATGAAACCTACACTGTTTTTCAACCTAATCTCCACTAATATTTTATGAAGTGTTTTGAAAGCTTTAGGAGCTTTCTAAATCTCATGGTAAGAAATTTTAACCTCTCTGTTGGAGCCATTTGTGTACAGCTTTTTAGACAGGTTCATTGTCTTTGGTGCAGCGTAAAAACTCTTTGAGTGGGTTGAACAAATGAAAATCGGACTATGTGAGGTCAGGACTTTAAGGTGGATGTGGCAAATTTTCTATGATCAGTTGTGTTTTGAGGGCAATATAGAGGCAGGTATTATCATGCAGAACAATCACACCTTGAGAGAGCACCTGTCGTTTTCCCTTTATCTTGTATTTTACGTTTTGTTGATGCATGTTACAACAGCACTCGTTGACCACAATACGGCAGTTACAACATGGTCTAGAAAGTTATTACCTTCCCTCAAAAACCATTGTTTAAAATTCAGAATAAATGCGACCACCAGTTAACAAGTCAACTGTTTTTGACCGGGAGTAAAACATTTTTGCAATTTTTTGTACTTGAGTGAAATTTGTTTGGGTTAATTTAAAAAAATAAATAAAGGATATTATTCTGCTCATTTTATTTTTTACACAACATTTATAGCGCGTCTGGTTCTCCCAAATTGATGCAAATGTAAAATACCATAATAGTATCTGGTTAAAATCCTAGTAGACCGACGGCCGGGATGTAAACTTGCGACTAATCCATAAACCAAGGCCAGAAGGCAGTTTTTTCACTGCGAGTGGAATGAAGCAGCACGTAAGCAGGTGCTGGAGGCTGAGGTGCAAAACAAATTCTACTAATATTTTTCGTACACGCAGACTCCTTCGTATATTATTCAGCTAATTGATGAGTAGATCAATTACCCAAATAGTTTGTTGAAACCTTAAAACATATAAACTTAATTTTTGAAATTTTCTCACCTCACGTCAGCGATTTGGCTGCGTGATCGAATTATTTTGTAGTGCATTGGTTGAGGCTTCAGCCAGTCATCCAGAGTGATAAATATCAGTGACATTTGTTCTGCCCAATTTAAACTGTTCAATCCAATAAATTATATACATTTCTGCGGTTTAAACACTTTTCACTTTACTGCTTCATTTTTCTCAAGTAAATATTTTCCGGTTCACACTATTGGATTAGAAAAATCCTATACTAAACATTGATTATCTGGCATACATGTTTAGTGGAGATGAAATTTTGAAATGAACAAAAGAGGTTATGTTTGTTTAAATTTCTTTGTTAAGCTGATTGTCCCCAACGTTGCTAAATTGATCTTCAGAATGTTTCATCTAATAATATTCAGTACTTATCCCGCTATTGCAGTTTGTCTTGTTAATCATTGAACGTCTCTCATAAAACTTAAGATTTTGAGCAAACTGATTTTCCACCTTCGATCTAATCTATTTTGAAATTTTCTTGTTCTTCATCAAAAATAGCCATTTATTCTAACCATAAAAGGTCGCCACAACATCTAACCATTTACATTTTTGTACTTCTAGCTTAATTCTTGTTTATTATTCCGCCTCTGCTTTAATATGATTTCTTTCAATATACTAAAGGTTCAAATTCCGTTATGGCTTGGCTTTTCTTAGTATTATTTCACTTTTGTCCTTCATTGACTTATGGTCACAATGCAAAAATGTTAATTTTAAAAAAATGTCTAATTGTCTGTTTAAAAAAATTGCATTTTGAAGAAAAGTGTGTTTCTTACACAAAACAAAAGAACTTTTCCTACAGTTATTTAAAAAGTGCGTTTTTCCATACTCATAGGAGTACACATGTGTTTTTACATGTGTTCAGCGTCAAGTAATTTATACCTCTTTGTTTTACTTTACTGCACAGCTTGTGGTAAAGTAATACTTTTCGCAAGCCAGTTGTTTACTTTGCATCCTAGGGCGCAAAGTAAACAGCTGATGTAGGGTGTTCTGAAAATTTTGATTGTTGTTTGACTATCCTCTGTAAAACAGATCTTTTTAAAAACTAAAACACTAATTTAAAATGCAGCAGTAAAAAAACGTTTGTATTTACAAGTCCAAAGTAAATAACAAACCCTCTTGGCTACGCCTCAGGCAGGCGTCAAATGTTTATCTCATGTGACAAACTCAACTTTGCATCCTAGATACACAAATAACTATTTTTACACTAAACTTCATTAAAAATTCATAAGATTTCATTTATACCTTAACTTGTTTAAAAATTCTTTAATTAATTGTTGCTACTATTGACTCACCCTATATAAGTTGTATGTTAGAACATCATTTTATTATTCTGCTTTACATATGATAATAATATGTTATTCCTCTTTTTATAATTTCATTTACATTAAACAAATTATGGCATATAAACTTATTCACACATTCAGCGTTTGTGGTATATTATACTAAAACTAAAAGGAAATTCTAATGATTTATTTAAACTAACTTACAGTATACATTCCTTTCAGTAACTATTACGAGTGTGGCTATTTATTAGCACACATGCTTTCTTTTTAGCAACTTTAACAAAATAAAATACAAACTTCTACATAGTGTTTAGAATAATTATTTGTAAGTATGTAAATGGCCTCACGTCAATATATTTTATTGAAGTTTGATAATTTAAATTGTTTTATTGTTTTACTGCGTTTTATTAGCTGATTTGTATGTAAAACAAATTTATCATGTGACTGAAAGAATTTTGCTCTTAGAGTTATCAATAAAAACAATTGATTAGATTACCTAAAAACGTTATTAAATATTCAATCAAAACTGAAGTGTCAAATGATGAATTATATTTTATGAACAAATATAGTATTTTTTTAAATGTACTTTATAACCAAACCTCTGCCCAACCCTTCTGTGGCTTTAATTAAAATTGTTAAATACAATCAAGAAATAAATAGACATTAAAATTTCTCCCCTTTAAAATCTAATATATCCTCAATAATTACCATTATATTTATAATTAAAAGTTTTTTTACAAAATTTTTGTTATTTGTCGATCAACTTATCAGTAACTAATTCAATAAGTTAATTTATTGTGTGACAAATCATTTTATTTGTATCACATAAATTAAGAATTTTAAATGAAGAAACAATATAAAATGATGTTCTCCTTGACACCTAACACTGATGACAGTTAAGATTACATTTAGTCAGAGAAAAAGTAATGGTTATTATGAATACTTATCTTTGGTTGAACACATTCTGTGTATGTTTGCACAGTCGTAAAATACTATAAAGATCTTATACTGCCTATACATATTGTGATATGTTTAAAACATACCATTTAGTAATGGTAGTTTACATATTGTTTGAAATAAATGCAAGTTTAAATAATATGTTGTTATTTTTAATGATTCGTAGCTAATTAGACATCCTTTCTGAATATGATTATAAAGACGCACGGCATCACCCATTTTAAAAATAAGAAACTCTTTCAAATAATTATTTCTTGAAAATATTTAATTTGTAGAACAAATTAATCTTATTGGAATTAACTAAAAGTGCTTGGTTAACTGAAATTAATTTTATTTTTATTAGTGAAGCGTTACTAAATTGTGTAAATGCAGTATCAAAAATAGCCTACATATAATTGACAGCCCTTTTGTGGCCACTGGAAACACATTCGTGATTGATTTCTTTCAAAGAACTATTTTCTGTCATATGAGATCCATCCCATTGGGATCATCATAGTAAAAAGAATAAAAAACCCAAAATTTCATCAAAATCTTTGAGAGTCATTAAATTAGGTTTAGAAACATGTAATAATGCATTTGCATTATTATCTTTTCACACATAATTCGCTATTAGTTTACTGTCTTTAAATGTAAAATATTAGAGTCGTATTTGAAATAAACTAAGTAAGGTATTTGAGAACTAAATAGATTCCATTTTTTATATATTGATTAATTAAAATTATAATTTTTTTAAAAGATAAGTTTATTTAGCAAAATTATATTTTAGCCCCTCCCTCTAACCAACATTACATTTTTATGAAAGTTAAGAAGTGGTTAAGTACTATCACGAAAGTGTGTGTCAATAGTACTATGATATGTGTGTCTACTGTCAATGGTGTCTACTGATTGCGGTGGAAAAACACATTACAGGAATCCTTGAAATACAGTAGAGCCCCGCTATTCCGAACTAATTGGGACCAAACACTGTTCGGTTTAGCGGGAATTCGGGATAGGCGGATTTCATGAATAATATCAATGTATTGACTTGTTAAGGCGTATATTAAGTGCGGGGACATCTGCTAGTGTCAGCTCTATACAGCGTTGATCGGCTTGGAGGAAAGCGAGAAGGAGATGAATGCTTAAACTGAACTCATATATCACACGTAGACGCGGCAAATTTTCTTGACCTCACCTTAGTGTAGGTTTACACCATCTGTTTTTTCCTTCCATTGCGTTACGATTCTGTTTTCTTCTAAAAATGGAAGGGAAGGGATAGGTTGTCCGTTTTGTCATCCCGCAGTCTGTCTGTTAGTACTGCATCGTCTTGCAAAAAGATTGAGAAAAAAAAAATTTGTTCGAGATAACAAAAACTCTGGAGAAAAACGGATGAACGCAATTGGCAGGTGGCAACAACACTAATAGTGCCTAGCTGTTGTATCTAAGCCTTCCTTCTTTCTGAAGGATCCAGTATCCTTTTGATCGGATGCTTGTTGCGGTAACTTCCTTCCCGCAAAACAATGGGAAAAAGCGAAGGAAACAAAACTAGCTTTCATTCCAATTTGGTTTCAGGCATTTTCATCAAGCTTAGGCTCTATGTATGTTTCTATTTAACTTATTTGTATAACAATAAATGTACTTTTTTTCACAAACTTCTTTTTAATTTCTCCTGTTTTTATGTTAAAAAAATCTGTATTTTTTCTGAACTCTGTTCGGAATAGGCAGATTTTCGGAATAGCGGGGTTCGGAACAGCGAGACTCTACTGTAATCAGAAAAGACAGTAAGGAGGCAGAACAAATTTATTGAAAAAACCATTGAAATTGAATTATAAATAGCAATTCTGGTTTGACATCTTGCTCATATACAAAACACAAAAGCAATCCTCCATCAGGCAAAAATAATGAATGGTGGCAATGATCACTGATAATACTATATCTTGATTCGCTTACATTATCGTTAAATATAAAATTTTCCCAAACAAATACCCCAATTATGTTAAATTATTAACATAAAAATTTAACTCAGTCTACATTTTAGGTTGTAGCTCTATTATAAACTGGTAGCATTAGTCTGTTCCCCACCTTGAAACTGATTTGAGTTGTCCCATCTAATTCTGATATGACCTTGTATACCAAACACTTATTTGATTTATCGTAAATTTTTATAACCAACATTTCTATAGGTTGTGTTAAATCTATGGAAATCCATTCCAACATAATTGAGTAAACTTTGTAATTTATATCAAAGTTCTAGGTATCATTTTCTTCAAGGATTTGAGCTGAAGTTTTTTTAAATTTTATATTTTTAATAATTTTAGAAAAAATTAGAGAACTTTATCTTTTTAAGTAGTTAACTCAAAATGATCACTCAACACGATATTCTAAATCTAGAAATATATTCAGATCAGAATTTAATTTTGTTATTTACTTTTCAGATGGAGATGGTCAAGCAGAAGCTGATTGGTTGATCGCAGCCGGTTATAGCGAACTAACTGAACCGTTCCTGGCAGGATGCGAAGTCCACGAAGGTATGCTGGACTCGGCTTTGACTGTTATGTCGATGCAGCAAGCCGAAGCAATTCGTCGAAGAGTTGATACATTGAATCATACTGTAAGACAACGAGGTCGTCAGAACAGAGCTAGACATAGAAAACCAGATATTCGTGATGTGTTTAGAGATGTTGAGGTAGGTTGGGAAATCAGATAATGTTTAGAAGAGTGTTAGTCTTTCTAACTATAAAAGTTTATAAGCAAGTTTTTCTGTAGTTTTGTAAGTACAAGGTTAACATAACAATGTTGGTTCTGATAAAACTTTCTTGGTTTTCTAAATGTATTACATAACTGCTTATTGTGAAAAATGATTCTCAATGTCAGCTTATGCTGATGTTTAGTTCACAGTAAAAACTTTTATCCAGTGGCTCAAAATGGGGACAGATAAGCTTCATTTCCAAATTATGGCATTCAGGCACCCCAGCAATGAAAAAGCTGATAAAATAGCAAAACACTTTTTCGAATTCCTTAAAGATCAAACAACTTTAAAATATACATGAAGTTGAACAGACATACATAAATGTTTGTCTCTTGTTCCACGATTGGGCACATAGTAATCAAAATATATCATTTTCTTTCAACTTGGCAGATTTGGCATTTTGTATGGAATGTGGAACACTTTATTTGGAACACACAAAAGAAATTGAATAATAACTCTTCACCAATGATAACAATCCTTGTTTCCCCAATGCTATTGAAATTTGCTGCTTAAATGTACAAGATATATCGTGCCAACGGTATCGACTTGAAGCTGGACCGAATTACTAAGAAAGAAAGCAAGGAAGGGAGCTCGCTTTCTGATGGAACATTATTTAATTTTATGGACCCCTGATTTTGCAACACTGTGGAAGCACATAAAAATAAACTGACAAATTTTGGGATTGACTTTAAAATGTGTGTTAAGTTTTCTATAGGGTCAGTTGTCCTTAAAGTTTTTTTAGAAATTATATATTTATTTTGTTGTTAACCCTTCTACATGCAATATATAACAAAATGGAAGTAAAAATAATGGTGTCTCTTTAAAAATAAAATAATGCAGTAATAAAAAGCAGTAAATTATGCAGTTACTTGTATCAGTTAGAGTAACATTAAGAAAATATTAAAAACATTATAATAAATAATGATTTAGCTTGTTTAGGCTACCTATATACAAATACACTGTACTGTATCACAAATACATATAAACAAATCATTCACAGTCACACACAGTTTATTGTTTATTATTAATAAAAAGGGTATTAATTAATGTAAAGACTTAAAGTAATATAAGATATATTAGTTAAAAAATATATTCGTAGATGACCAAAACTGAAACAAATTAAAAATGAAAACAACAAAAGGCACTTTTAATGCTAAGCCTGCAACCTTGTTTCATCTGTTATCCGCGTGTTACAAAGCACTTTTTTTACTAACTTTATCTTTCAAGGCTAGATCTGCACTGTACCTAATATTCACAATTTTTACTCTTTTCTCTGCATGTTGTAATTATGCACTGAACTAGGAAATTACTTTGACATGGAAGACAGTGTGGTTAGCTCTATTAACAAATGACAAGCTCAATTAGTGGAATATTATTTTTTACTCCAACTTACTTGTTAATCTTATACATATAAACTAAAAATAGTATTTTAAAAACTCTTTCACACATATACAGCGTGAGTATGAAGTCCCGAGAGGGCTTAATATTTTTCAAACCAATACATGAGCTACAATATTTCGCATGAAATGTTACTGGGCACCAAAAACTATTTTATCACATATTCAGTTAAGTTAGGGTCTTTATTAGTAGAACACAATGCCTCAAATCTGACCTCGACAGGTTCACCCTAACTATAATGGCGGCTGCTTAACATTTATAAAAGTTACAATTCATCCTTTACCATCCCCTACGTTGGACGTCCCTTATGTTGGTAGCCACTACTCGAGTACGCCAAATAATAGATTCTATTGTTAGAACCCAAAGAATAAGCTTTCACAGCCCTCATGTTGCCTGTTAACAAATTATTAAACTGTTGTGGAACTTTGTAAAATTTAGCTAATTGCAAGTTAATACAAACTTTGACCTGATGCCATTTCCGACTCAGTTGTTTATTTGAGGCCGGCTTTGTGGTATTGTTTTCTACAAACGGAGGCTTTTAATTTGATATACAGTTTGACCTATGCTTTAAATTAAGATTTTCTTCTGACACCAAGTGAGTCGCCCTCTAAGGTGGGTGAAAATGTTTAGTTGCTTCAAAAAGTACTTTTTCAGATGCTTATAGGTGTACCAAGTTTCGTTGCTTTTTCTAGAACAGTAAAAGCAATATTAAAGCGTCCCAGGACTTTATACTCACTCTCTATGCATGCATGCACAGTATATAAAAACAGGAATATTTTGATTTAAAGACTAAAAAAGTAAAATTCTTAACGTTTCTAATATATTTAAAAAACGTGATAGATGTATAAAAGGGAATTTCATTACAAGAAGTTTATTTCAGTCGCTGACAGTAATATTGCTTCTTTACTAACACTTAATGAGTTTAAACTCACGTCCGTTCATTTTGAAGAGCTTACATCAAGCAAGAAGAAAGACTCGTTCAACACTTCTTATGTTTTCTATAATCTCTTTATTAAAAGGGTTTTTATTAGCTCTTAATAGATCAAACACTGTTCACTTTGAACTCAAAGTTTCTTGAATGTTATTGGCTGTTTATAGTTCTTACCCACATGATCTTGTATTTTATAGTTTATAATTATTGTTTACTATCACTTTTAGAACTTTTAACATATACTGGTATTTCACTTTCACATATCCTATTTTTAATACACATAATATTCACTCTTATTTTAATTACATTTTTAGGATATTTTTGTAGATGAATTCTAATTGAACATTATGTTACAAGCCTGTGTAGAGGATAGTTGATTCCCAGTATAATAAAGTCAAAAGTTTTAGCGCAAAAATGAGTTATTTGGAATGTAATTTTTTATATGTTATAAAGTTTGAAGTTTTAATTTATTACCATTGTGTATTAAATCATATTTGAAGTATGACCACTTCTTATATAAAGCAACTTATATTCAGCTGGTAAAGAAATTACAGAAACAGTAATTAGTTTGGTGTTTAGAACCAATACGATAAATCCTGGTGATGTCCCCCCCTACCTAAACAACATTTTTATGAAATTTCAACATTTTTTCTATGTATGACCCCTTAATACATAATTTTAAATATAAGTAAATAAGGAGGCTTTCATGTAATTGAACATAAGAATACGAAAAATTTAACTGATTTAATTGAGCCTTAAAGATTAAAGAAAAAGTCTGTAACAATAATTTTTAATTTTAAAGTTATTTAAAAAACGTTGTATAAGGAGTTATTACTTGGGTACTATGTTTAATTTATAGGAAATTTAATGCTCTTTCAAATGGTATTACTTTCCATATCATAACTACGTTAGTGTGGTTTTTATCGTCAAACTAATAGTACCAAGTCGTGTAATTTGAAAAAATCACATAATACGCCATGACAGCTAAACGGTTAAGGTCAGATAAGGGCTTATATACATTTTTTTGTTCCTTTTGATAAGTATAATCAACTGTTAAAATTAGTAGTCAGTCGTGACTCACTCTGTATTTGTATTTTTATATAATTTTTTGTTCGTAAAAGTCTAAGGTATATTGTTGGTGTTGGAAGGAGTTTTAAAAAATATATATGTGTACGGATAGCTTAAAAAAGTAAGACTCTAAATAATATATTTTTTACACTTACCAAATAAAGTGAAATATACAAAAGAAGCACAAAACCGAAATAATATGGTGAACAATCTATGGTTGATTTGATATAATATCACTTTTTTTTCTATCAAAAACTGAATCTTCCCTGCCACTTAAATCGCTTTAATCACCAACATCGATTGATCGGTCCAGTTGTTCCCACTAGATGTTTTAATTACCGTACAGAAATAACCTCTAAATGTATTTTTCTTGACACACTCAAATAGTTAACTTTTAAATCTCTAAACAAGCAGAAGCAAAAACAGTGAAAAATTGAAACAATATACCTACTCAGCTGATGTAAATAACCTGCCTTAGCTGTGAGTAACTACCGATGTTAAGTTTGACTACAGGATTATGTCCTATAAAATAAATTAACAATCGTTAGTTAAATTCATTTTTATAAAGACAATTAAACCTTTCTCTTTTAAAAGGTAATGAATTTAATGCTATTTGACTAATAATGATTGTGTTAAATCGATTATACTCAGTGCATGTCAAAACACCTGATCTGGTGGTTACCTGTATAGAACAAACTCAAACGCTTGAACAAACTAACCATCTACTCAGTAACAACCTATTTAGTAACTGGGTTATGTAACTTGAAAACGGTTTGGATTTCTAAATCTTTGATTGTTCTCAAATTATATCTATTTTATTAACCACATAAAAATGGCAAACATATCTTATTATGGTTTCAAACATATATAGTTGTTGTGTTTAACCAATGTTATTATTTTCTCTTTAGTAATATTTTATTCAAATCAATAAGGAAAAGAGAAATATGTAATGGGCAGTATAAGAATAAACCTAATGAAAGGTAATGGCATACTGTACTAGTTTGTCGCTGGATTCCTAATTTGGTTGTTATACATTAATTTATTAACAATTGAACAGCTGTTGTTTACTGAAAGATAATGTTGCAACAGGGATTTGGCATTGTTTGAACAATGTACATTATGCTTTGTTCTTCAAGGTTATTGGTTATATTTAACCATTGTATGAAAACTTTTATATTCATATTTAATTCAGAAGATGTTATAATCTTCAAAAGTTATAAATACAGTTGTTCCAGAAGGGAACGGATATAATTCACAAGTTTATTCCTTACACCAAAATAATGAAAAAGTTCATTCATATAAGTTAACATAGGTTCTTAAAAACCTACATTTCAGATAATTTAGTAATTAGTTTAAAATAAAAATCAATATAACTATGGAAGTAGATAATATATTGAATTTAAATTTAGCGTTAACATTGTATTATGTAACTTTACAAGTGTAAAAAACACGTTATTTTGTATGGTTTCAAAATGGCACCCAATAAAAATTTGTAACATTAAGTAACTCAAAAACCACTGACTTTAAAAAAAAAAAAATGATGAGACAAAATATTTTTCTTTTTCAACTGCAACCAAATGTTACTTTTATATAGCCCAGCAAATATTGCAGGTGATCCATCAGAAAGTTTCAAGATCCATTTTTATTTTGCTGCTTTAGACACAGAGCTGCTAATGCGGTAAAAGAAAGATTTTCCCAGTTAAATAACATATCTGGTGTCTGGATTTTTGTACAACATTCCTGACCTTAAAAACAAGACTACATAAGAGGTTAAGTCGTTGTAAAAAATTTGGAAAAAGTATTAAAGAATCGAAAAAGATGAAGGTTTGAATGACCTTGCTGCAGTAGGCCTGTGTTCTGAACTAAATTTCTCCTCATCTCCATGACTCAATATCAAACCCTGAAGAAGTCCTAAACTACATTTACCAACATATTCTTGAAAATATATTTCCTATTATTTGTGTAGCCTTTCATGTTTTGCTTACGTTGCCACTTTTCGTAGCTAGTGCTGAACAAAGTTTTTTTTAAACTGAAGCTAATTAAAACCTATCTTCATAGTACAATGTGCCAGGTGAGATTTGTGGGGCTGGCGACAATATCTATCGAAAGTGAGATAGCAAGACAGACTCAAAATCCCTCATACAAGAATTTGCTAAGCAGAAAGCAAGAAAAGTACCATTAGGAGTATAAATACTGTTAATCAGTACTGTATTTCAAAGTGACTTTTGGACCATAGTTAATAAAACAATAATCCAATATCAAGTACTCTTTGTTTATTTTTTAAAGTGTTATAAAAACAGAAAAACTATCTGTAATCGAACTGTGAGTTTCTGTTTGTTATTGAGAGAACTGAACACAATGCTATTATAAACCAATTAAAACCTATAAACCCATATACCTAATGTAAAACTGTGTGATATGTAGTTTTTCTAATAGTATACTAATTTAGATTTCTAATTATTTATCTATACAGTAATGTGGCAAAACAAAATGCAAAGCCATTGTTAATTAACATAATACATTCCGGTTTGTGGATATTAAATTATATATATTTTATGTAAAATTGACATTAGTTTTATTTACATATCCCAGTCATTAATCAAAGGTTATAAAATAAAATTCTTTGTCATAGCAATTATTAACAAAAACGTTTTCCGAAGTTCCATACCTGGCAGAAGGCACTTTTATGAAAGCGCAGAATTTGTTTTCGCCTAGGGCGCCAAAACCCCTAAAGCCGGTCCTGTCATTGACATGTTTCGAAAATTTATTTCATCACCAGATTCTTGTCTAAATTGTGGTCGTTAATTCATTATAATAAATTAATAAATGTAAAGTTAACATAACAGAAACACAAAACACACACGCTTAATAATGTACAAGTAATAACTGGTATGCGCACACAGTCAAATACATATGACAATATAAAGAATTATTCTTTTATTCAAATAGTGACTTGGATACAAAAACAATTGAGTTTTAAATTTATTACAATGTTCAGCTGTAACACCAATAACATATTTTCACTTAATTTCACTTTAACTGTTTAACTCTGATTCAGGCCTAACTTTAAAATAAATTATTAAGCTTTAAATTAATAAAATATAAACATCTAACATTTCAGATGTTGTTAAAAATCAGTTGTCATAAGCTAATAATATATATTTGTTGTTTTATTGTCTTGGTAATTACAGTAAAAACAGTGTTTACAGTGTAGAAATTTGCGGTTTTTTATTGAAAGAAATGGTTTTGAAAAGCATATTTTTAGAGTTCTCAGTAGAACTGATATATAGTATAAATTTGGTGTTGTTGGAATGTAATTTTAGTATAAAAACAATTATTGTAAAAACTGAGTTTCAGAAATATCACATCGGTTAAACTGGCTGACTTACCTTATGGTTAAGGAAGTTTGTAGGCTTTTGCAGCAAGAAAATTATTCAATTGCACCAAAATTATTCAAATCAGTCAATGATGCCCTAGAAATAGGTGTTTTCACCAACAACCCTTATCCCTTCACGAGCAACGTATATACCTTACATAACATTTTTAGAATAAATTTCAAAAATTTGGATAGTTAAACTATGCAGAGGTCAAATAAGTAGGCCTACCTAATACAGTGAAAATATGCAACCTGCTTAACATAAAATATAATTTTCTTTGTATGTCCATAGCAGTGTAGAACCTTATAGTTTGCAGGTTTTCAATATTTTTTACCAGATTAGATTCACCATGGTGGAATTTAGTTAAATTTAAAAAATTGGAAAACACCTGTGTATGGTATGTGATGATTTTACCTCTGCAGCAGACCCAACAAAATATGATAATTATTTAAAATTTTCTAGGTTGCATTCATTTCCCACGTAATGAGCAATGGTAGGTCATAAATTCCTAACTATATTAGAATTGTAATGTTGGCCTTCCGGTTGCCAAAAAGTAACATTGTACTACTCATTGCCACACCCACAGAGTCATTGTATACAGTTAATTATCCTATTGTAGTGATGACAATATGGAATCTCTTCCTTGCTACTTAGCAGGTCATCAGAGTTCATAGCATACATTGTCGTGATAGGATTAACCTAAAATGTAGATGTAAAGGTTTTATATAATTATTTTAAGGAGCCGGTTCCTTGTAGAATGTCATACAGTTTTTTAAAGCAATTATGTAAACATAATCCCACAAAAACGTAAATGTCAAAAACAAGGCCAAATCTCTATACAAAATGTTTTGGCACATAAAAGTTGTGAAATCAAAAATATGGGTAGTCCTTTGATGAGCAAAGATTTTCATGTTTTTAACTTGAGAGTTTTTCTTTTCTTAAATCATGGCCATATTGAATTTTATATTTAAACTGTCATCAATGTTAAATTGTACAATTGGATTTTTCTTACAAAATTGTTTAGGAAAAGCTTGCCTATTTGGATATAAGAAAATCTATGTGAGAATAACGTACAAAAATGATTTTTATAGTTGAATCAGTACAGGCTTCCAATTAGGTAGACTAAGAAACGATGGCGGCTACGGTGGCATGGAAGAAGATGAAACAATTTAAACTGTAAATCTATGTTGCCAGTCAGTGGACTTTGCCATTCACTGGACTCACTACATTTATGGCCAAACTTTTTGGATAGAGACTTGGTCTCTTTTTCGTATTTATGTTTCTTTGAGGGATCTTGTTCCTTTTTCTACGTGGATTTTTACTTTCTTTTTTAAATATTTATATGTTTTATTTAATTAAATACATGTAAAAATATTTAAGATAAGTAACATGTGCAGTTAAGATCAACAGCAATGGGACTAGTTTATTTCTCTCTAAGAATAATTAAGATTTATCAGTGGATTAAGATAATTAGGATTAAGTTACATTTTTGTTTAGAATGGCGATTGACTTCAAATTGGATTACCGATTTGGTATAAAACATTATTTTTTTAAAAAAAGGCTCAAAAGTATTTAAAAGCCACTGGGCTCTCTGAATTGGTACTGATAAAGTTCTTTGAATAATACGTTTCAATTATAATTGGTTTTATCTTTATATACATAGTTACGACCTTTGTTCTACTGTATTTGATTTACTAATTACTTTAATTTTTATATCTCACAATTTTAATTACTATTCATTTGCAAGTGATGGTTTTTATTCTAGAATTCCAGCACAGGATCAAGATCTCGAAGTGCTACACCTGATTCATTGGATTCGCCTCCTCCAAGTCCACCAACATTGTGGACACCTCGAGACTATCTTGAAGCTCCTGATAATGATAGATATAATATGTAAGTAATACATATATATATAAACAGTTAAATTAAGTACATTGTTTTACAAACAAAAGGTTTGCTCTAGGCTAACACAAAACTTAAAAAACAACATTTATATACACACAAATATAAACTATTAATTTTATTACATCATTGAATACTATGTTCAGCTGGTTGATTTTGCATTTTACAAAGAAATTAATTGCCTTCTACATATCTAAATTGCTGAATTAGGAGTTTATACACAGAAAACAAGCTTATTGAAGACGTTAAGTCTGATAAGATAGTTAACCCGTCAGTCAACCTAACTTCAATCCCGTGAACGGTCAACCGTATAGGAGGAATCTAACACTTGTTATGTGTTTTTTCCCCCACTTATAGCTTAGTAAAGATAATTATAACATTGTTTTAACTTTTCAGAATATATGCTTTTTGACTATTAAGCTTTAGAATAAATTAGTTAAAATTTATATATTTTATTAATTAACTTTACCAACAATAAAAAACAACAAAAAGTGAAGGATAAAATAATTAGTATTTTTATGATAGAAATTAATGGTTTTGTCAAAATTGTTAGAAAAGGGCGTTGAAATAAAGTTACAGCTTGTTAAGATCCATAACATAACAATTTTATTATTTTATATTTATAACAAAGTTAAAAAAAAAAATAAGTAAATTATGGAAAAGTTTTATGTGGGTTTTCGACTCTTGTCTCAATCTTCCAAACTATATTAATCACATAAATAGACGGTTTTCTTTGTGTTTTATTTACAAGTAGATTTAGAACACGTGTTACTCTTTTGTGAAGTAAATCTGTTTTTCCTCACTGGACAGTAGGCATACCTAAGTGGACGTCCTGGGACAGCTGCAAGTATACAACAGATTTGGAATACATAAATTTAAAATATCTAA
>JAGFPH010000755.1:72170-100498 GCA_018207615.1 Philaenus spumarius | reverse complement strand
TGCGAAAAGTATTACTTTACCACAAGCTGTGCAGTAAAGTAAAACAATGAGGTATAAATTACTTGACTCTGAACACATGTAAAAACACATGTGTACTGCTATGAGTATGGAAAAACACACTTTTTAAGTAACTGTAGGAAAAATTCTTTTGTTTTGTGTAAGAAACACACTTTTCTTCAAAATGCAATTTTTTTAAACAGACAATTAGACATTTTTTTTAAAATTAACATTTTTGCATTGTGACCATAAGTCAATGAAGGACAAAAGTGAAATAATACTAAGAAAAGCCAAGCCATAACGGAATTTGAACCTTTAGTATATTGAATGAAATCATATTAAAGCAGAGGCGGAATAATAAACAAGAATTAAGCTACTTCTTAAATTAAGAATTAAGCTAGTTCTTGGTCAGAAAATTAAACAAGCTTATCTGGTCTCAAAAATTTCTGTAAGAGTGAATACCTATGATATGAAATCTTTGACTTATTTGTACAATTATAATGTCAAGAGCTTTGAAAAATACATTGACTTGAAAACAGTGTAAAACATTGAAAATCAAAAGAGAGTTCATCAAAAAAGATTTTTACTCTTCTTTAATGTTGGACTGGCAGAGAAGTTTCAATGTTCCATGTTGCTACTAGCGCCTGAGCTTGGTGCTCAATTTTGGCAAACCCTTCTCTCATTGTGCTTATTCCGTACAAGCTTTTTTTAGAAGGCCACTTGCATCATCCAAACTAATGTCGATTCTTTGAAGAGATTTCGATCTTATCTGAATTTTCTCCAAAATATTGCTTTGGAAAACAAGCATCAATACAAAGTTAAATGATGAAATATTATTAGATTTAGGGCTTACCGTCTTCAATATTCCTTTTCGTCGCTAAACGATGGCTGCTTCAGCTATTCAGCCATTTCACCACGAGTTTAAGCAATATGGGCTTGTAAGTGTGTTTTATTTATTTATTATGTAATTGTTGTGTTAGTTATGTGTAAGTGTTTGTGTAAGTGACGAAGGGAAACCTGATAAACTTGAAAATGGCTGAATAGTCGAAACGGCCATCGTTTAGCGACAAAAAGGAATATTGAAGACGTTAAGTCCTAAATCTAAAAATTTGTAATCAATATTCGGAATGGCGACTAACAAATTGTTACGATGAAATATCCTTTCAAATCCATTTGTTTCGAATATTTCACTACTTTTAGAAAACGTCAGAATTTTGTCAAACATGTCATCACTATAAATAGTGAAAGTATACTTTGAAGTAAACTTATATGTTATGTACTCTTAGTTTACACTGTTACTGTATTGTAAATTGACAATAATTTGTTTCTAATTATAACATACATATTTATTTCAGTGATCAATTATATTTAATTTATTTTATAATATTTTATTTTTTACCACGCCCACCTTGGGACTACGCCCCAAGGCACCGCCGCAGTTGTCTCAGTGTTAGTTATGCCACTGGCTTTCCTATGCTAACTAGAAGCTGAAATACTACAATGTCAACCAGACTTTTGGTCAACCTGTACGATATGTAAAATCTGTAAAAATGTCTGTATAATCATATTTCATAATATGTTTACAGTGACTATTTAGTTGGTTTACCATTTTCTTGGTGTTATAAGCTCATAATTTTACTGTATTATAATAACATTTTGAACAGAAATGTATAGAACAAAATCGATTGATCTTTTGTCTTTACACAAGCCATTAATAGATTTAGAGTTTCTGAGTAACTAAAACAATGCTTTGTATTGTTTATCAGAAAATGATAAACATCTGTAACAAAACAATGCTTTGTATAACATTTGTCATATACCTCTTGAATCATTAGTGGTCAGTGATGCATGCAAGCAAACCAACTGTCTATTGATCAATTGTCTTTAAATAAAACAATAAAAATATCATTTGTAGTTATTTCTACTTCAATGTATTTATCTCGTAAAAATTTCTTTGCCTATTTAATAAAACACTCACTACTTATTTACATTGATTAATTGGAACAGATCCACGGACTTTGACAGAAAATTGTTCAGATAGTCAATATTTTATTTTATTATTTGGTAAGTTTTAATCAATTATAAAACCCACTTGCTTCTTCCATACACATATTGTGACATCTTATGCACAAAAAACAATAATTAATTTTGATAAAAATTTGTTAAATTAATCATAAAATCAAAGGTAAAATGTTAGTAAACAGCAGTTGTGATAGAGGTTAAAAAGAACCTATTTCATAGCAGCTAGTAACAAGACATGCACTAATTTAATGGGCTATTGCATGGATTCACTTAATAAAAATGAATTTTATATATTGTTTGAATATATTTGTGACAAGTTGACATAACGAAAATCAATGTTTTCTAATTTATACTTTATAAACTACTTTTAGAGCATCTTTGTAATATGAAATAATTCAATTTACATAAACATACGGTAGATTATAAACTTGTAGATCTGACATTGCTGTAACATCAATCAAAGCTATTATTAAACTTTTGTTTCTTGTTATTTTTTTTTTTTCAAAACTCTATTTAAATAGTGGAGAGTTTTTAGTTTCATAACATATACCAAAAAAAGTTTGTTTCTATTATAAAAATTCAAGGTTTCCAGGTAAATAACAAGGAGATATTTAAAACGATTTTAAAGTTGTAATGCCTAAGAGAGGGAACATTGAATTAACTCACCGAACTTGTAATAAAACCCATGTTTGCCAATATGTGTGGCACCTTAAAGAGGGAGGCTTGTGAACACAGTTCTTGCCAGATATTGAAAGGCTGTATACTATTGGCACTCTGCTTTGGATTTATTTCTTTTAGATAAAATTCAAGTGGTGTACAATGCAAGTAAAAATGTATTTAAAATACAAAAAAGTGTTCAATTTAGAAGTCAAGATTAGAAAACATATAATTGTTCATTCTTTGGTAATTATTTATAGCACATACAGATTAAAAAATCACTTTAATCGAATTTGAACCCAATAAATTATGAAAAACTAGTAGGCCTAGATGTTATAAAAAATGTGACTTAATCCTGTATTTCACAAAATAAGGAGTTTGCTCTGGGAGGGGTTTTTCTGCACCAATCAAATTGTATAAATATCCAGAAAAAGTTATTTTGATTCATTTTGGATTACGTTCATACATTGTTCCACTGGAAGGTGGAGCAATCTTCCTAAGTATTGTGATTTAACAGTGACATTTAAATTAAGATAGTATGTTATTTTACTGTACAATTAATTTATATTTTATATATATTTATATGCTATACTAAAATAGGTCTGCATATTTTGGGAAAACAGGCCGGAATTCCACTTAAGAGTCGGTTACAACTAGAGGTTTCAATCCCGGGATACGGATAGGGGCCATTTTTCGGTCCCGTTAATCCCAGGAAGTCCAATCCCGAGATTTTCGGGATTGATAATAAGATTAAACAACACCAAATTCACAGATTTTGTCGTAAATGATGTTTTACTTCTTATTTTCTACATGAACCTGTTTGTATGATGTAGGCCTACAATGTACAGTAACTATTTATTTAATTAATTAAAAGAAAAAAAATACGATCATTTATGTCAAAACTTAGCACTGATGATGTCAAACTGTGAATGTTACTTTTTAATATTCACACATTCTTATCAGCCAAGCCAACCCTCCCGTTTCCGTGTCACCGTACCGAAGAGACAGACTTGACCTTCAACGATCTCGCTCGAGTCTAAAGTGTTAAAGTTTACTATAGTTTGGTGTGTAATAAAATTAGTTTTAAATAGAGTAGGTGAGTAGCCTACTTAGAGTATTATTTTGTTTGTGCGTTTTGGTATTATATGAGAAATTAAAATTACAGTAGATATTTAGTTTCAAAGTTTTTTTCATTAGTTTTAAGTTAAAAAATGTATGTATTTTTACATGTTTTTTTTTTTTTAAAGTTTTACAGTGTTTACTTTACTTTCACATAGTATATATGTAGCTTTTTTACCGCTTGAGTTCGTTCAGCATTTAAAATATATATTACCAAAGTTTGTTCCATAAATAAATACCAATGTCATATGTTGTTGTTCCTAGTTCCCAACCCCAGGTTAGGCAAACCGTTCTTATAGGTATGATATACATGTTATGAGCAACATGTTATGTTGCTAAAAAAGGTTATTAGTTATTAGGTAACCGTTGGTAAAACTTTGATGTCTTTGATATACCAGGAAAATTTTAATCTAGTATACAGATTAAATATCATGCAAAGCAAAAGTGAAAAGATCCAATTATATGCTATAAAAACGCAAATACATTATGTATATATTCTAAATGTATGAATTTTATGAAGGGTTTGATATACATAAACAAAATTTAAAGAAGTTTAATTACTACAAAACCTAATTTTCATAAGGTTATCAGAGAAAAATTAATAAATCTGAATCCCGGGACTAGTACCGAAATCCCGGGATTGAGAAAGTGGTCCGGGATTAAAACCCATAGTTACAACAATTAATACACCTTAAAATAGAAAAACCACATGTCCAACTAACCTTCTCTTCCACCACATTCCTCATCCAAGAACTCATCCAACAGCTTTGTCTCCTGGATGATCCTGTATTCAGTCCAATAGTCCTGCAAATCTTGACTGACATCTGCTTCCATTCTGCTTCACTAACTACTGTCTCAGCTGTTACTGGATGTCAGCATTCTTCCACTCTATAAACAACAAGTCACTGATAACACAATCTCATAAGCATCACTACTTCGACAAAACAAGTGTTCACATGTAATTCACTCTGAATGGATTAATAAGAGATAACAGAATTACTGTGAAAAGATTATCACAATGAGACATATTTAGGACGTGAATAACTCCAAACAATCTTGAGACAGTTAAAAGAAATTCCAGAAGTAAATCATTTAAAATATATATTATGATAAATCTATAAAGAAGAAAAGTCTGTAGGTATGTATGAACCAATTTTGATGTGTGTTTGCTCATCATACCCAGACCGTTTGACGGATCGGTATAAAAGCGGGAGCTAAGGTCATAAAAATTATTAGAATTACATTTAAGGGGTTAAAATGAAGACTATCCTTAAATAATACACATAGAATAGATATTTGAAAATTTTCATAATTATTTCTTATGTGATATATAAAAAAATATAGCCTACGCATTTCAATTATTTGCGATTAGGGGATGAATATGCGCAACAACAATACATATTCATTATTTACTGTCGTTAAAACTAGAGAGGAAAGTAACATTTCATAAATGTTACATATAAAAAGTAAACCCATCGAATTTTGGTCACTTCTGTGTAAGGGGTTAAAATGAGGTAAATCAAATATAGTCAATATTTTAAGTAAAATGTACTCATAGATGTGAAATTCACCTCAAAACCTGATTTTGCACTTACTTGTGCTTAGCTGATCATATAATATAATATTTTATTATACGATCAGCTAAGTGCAAAATCAGGTTTTGCACTTACATGCGCTTAGCTGATGATATAATATACGATCAGCTAAGCGTAAAATCAGTTTTTGCACTTACTTGCGCTTAGCTGATGATATAATATAATACACGATCAACTAAGCGCAATATCATTTTTTGCACTTACTTGCGCTTAGCAGATCATATAATAAAATATAATACACGATCAGCTAAGCGCAAAATCAGGTTTTACACTTACTTGCGCTTAGCTGATCATGTAATATAATATAATACACGATCAGCTAAGTGCAAAATCTGGTTTTGCACTTACTTGCGCTTAGCTGATCATATAATATAATACACGATCAGCTAAGCGCAAAATCAGGTTTTGAGGTGAATTTCACATCTATGAGTACATTTTACATAAAATATTGACTATATTTAATTTAGCCTAAATGGAAAACATAGATCAATTTGAACGCAACTTACTATGCGTTTTTGAGCCTGAGAACTTGGATCTGAAATCGTTTTTGGACTACGAGTACAGTAGAACCTCGATAATTCGAGTCGCAGTAGTTCGAGGGTCCGGGTATTTCGAGCTGTGTTTGCAAAATTAAAAACAGTTTTTTGACTATTTTAAAGCTTTTAAAAGAGATCGATTGTAGTGCGACTTCAAAATTACTTTGTTACCGCTGCCCAATTGTACGTTTAAAATGTCAACTTATCTTTTGAAAGTAACAAGCGATCGAAGTGGTTGGCTTGTGTTGATGTGTTCACTTTGCGGGGTTGGCGACACACCACCACACAAAGTACGTAATTGAAAGTGATACGCACTACGCATATCTGTGTTTTGTAACGATATCGATAAGGCAGTGCATTCTTTACTGTTTCTGTTAAAAGTTTTTGAAGTTTTAATTTTGATTGCGTTTTTGTAACGATGAGCGGAAAAGCCAAAAGAAAGTTTGGGCCAATTAAAATTTAGAGGCCTTGAAAAGACTAGACAATTGTGAAACCTTGAAGAAACTTGTCTACAGAGGAATGGCGCCGTAATATATATATAATCAAAACATTTTCTACTATTAAATGTTCTAATTAAAACATAAAAAAATATATTATTCTTTATTTTTGTCAATTTCTCCACGTATTCCAAGTTTTTTATAGTTCGAGGTACAGTCAGCCCCAATTAGCTCGAATTATCAAGGTTCTACTGTAGTGGTAAAGCTCAATTTTTACTCAATATTCCCTTCATTCATTTATTCATATCTGCGAGTGAATCCGCGGGTAAATACTAGTAAATTTGAAAATATTTTCCAAAAAAACCAAGAGGTCTGCTGCTATTTTGAATATGCAATCAGAATAATCTATATGATACTATAAACAATATTATAAAGGGGAAACTTTGTGCTTTTTATTTAACTCATAAACAACTTATCCAATTTTAATGAAATGTCTAGTGGTGTGTTAAGCATTGTTGGCAAGTTACCACTGGCTGTGTCATTTTGCCTTTTCAAAAGGTATTCATGGCTAAAATGTTAAACATAAACAAAACAGTAAGGGGAATCATATTGACAGTAAAAATAATGGACACAAAATGGTTATGTGTCCCAAATATGCACATTAAAAGTCATACTTCTTTGGTGTAATTAAAAATAATATCTTATTATTTAAAACTGATACAATTATCATTTATTATACAATATTAGATGCTGAAAGTATATTCTAATTAACTATTTATTAAATAATAATATGATAATTTCTAATATCAATTAATAATACATAAGGACTACGGGCAGTTAACGTCAAAAAAGGTTATACAAAAAATGTTTACCACTAATATTTTAATTCACAACTAACTATTGAATGATTTCAATAATATTCACTACCGTACTGTATATAATTAATAAGCACATAAATAGATTGTATTCTTATTATTAAAATAAAACACGTGTTGTGTATCTAGAAACATGTAAATAAAAAGTATAAATAAAGTTAAAATATGCGATGCTCGACCAATAGAATAGTGTTTCTACCTTGGTGAATAGTGTCACTATATATAATAGTGAAAGTCTCAGACGAACTGTCCTAAGGATTGAAAAAGTTTACTTTTTCTCTCATGTTAAATCTCCATAAGAAAAGTTTATTTTTTATTTTTGACCCATTTACCGTAAATATTTTCAAAATACAAATAAAACCTTCTAATATTGGACCAAAAACCTTTGTTTTGGTATAACCCGCATGTAAATCGGTCCAGTGGAAGTCTCAGACAAACTGTCCAAAGGATTGAAAAAGTTGACTTTTTCTCCCATGTTAAATATCCATAAGAAAAGTCTATTTTTCATTTTTGACCCATTTAACGTAAATATTTTCAAAATACAAATAAAACCTGCTAATATAGGACCAAAAACCTTTGTTTTGGTAAAATCCGCAAATAAATCGGCCCAGTAGAAGTCTCAGACGAACTGTCCAAATGTTTTTCCTTACTGCTTTAAATATATAAATTGTATGCAAATTATACAAATAAAAGCGTTTCGCTACAACTTTATCCTTTTGAAAAAATGTTTTGACTTTCTTCATATCGGTCCTAACCGTAAAAAAGTGTTTTTACATTTTTATTTACTTACAATGAATGGTTTTATTTTGAATACCTTTCCTAACGATGTCCAGAAAGGTTATTCATGAAAAGTTGAGAGTTATAAGAGAAAACTCGCTCAAAAATGAGATTTTCTACCTTTTTTTCAATGTTGCGTCAATAAATTTTGTAGGCAAACCTCAAATTCGGATTCAGCACCCCAAAAAAACATATGCAATGGAAGAAATCAAAACTACCCCAAAACTTTCCCGCTGGGGGCTCTTTTGAGCACAAATTGACTGTATTAACAATACGTACATCAGTCCATTGTCCTTAAGTTGACATTGCGACAAATAACGACTGAATACTGTGTTCTGTACAGGCTATGCTAATATCCAAACTAACAATAATACACTTAACTATCACACTAGATTAATTGCTGGCAGTTGTGTTTATAAAAACTCTCTATTAATATTTTATAATTCATCTGGCAAACTTAATTTTTTTTGTGTGGTTTAAAAGTAAATTTTGTGGATTTGTGGATTCAAAACGTGATAACAAGTTTTGAATCCACAAATTATACTTTTTTAGCTACGACCTTGCAAACATTCTCATATAAATACGTAGCTATACAATACGCACAATCCATTACTATAAACCAAATTTGAAAACTGAATAATCTTGTCAGATTTGAATAATATTAATGGCCTACATAATCCCATTGAATATGCATGTGATGCGTTACTATTTTAAGGTCATCTGAAGGCTTTCTTAAAGTAGTCTTCAAGTAGTCTGATAGTGAATTGTAAACACTGATAAATTGCATTTTATAAATTTGACGCAAAATAAATACTGATAACGATAAAATCTAAATAGTAGGTCCGCAACAAATAAGTTAGTATAATATAATATTATGGACTTTATATTTCACTACAGGCTCTGCCCCTGGATGCTTCGCTTCGCTCGCAGTTGGAAAATTCGCTAAAGAATCTCGTTAATCTTTGGCTCGTTTGTACATAGGTTTGTACAATTATGAAACCAGGCTTAAATATATTAACAGTAATTACAAGATTAATTATAACCTCAAATAGGCCTACATGCTTTAGAAACGTGAGAGGCTTTCATTACGATTTTAGTCCTAGTTCTAATATCTTCTGTCAACTAAAGTTTTAAAACCAGGCCTAAATATAATAAAAATTATTGCAGGATTAACATAACCTCAATACTATGTTTCAGAAATGAGCCAGGTCTATATTACAAAATTAACTATTAGAATTTATCCATCTTTGCCAAGTTTACCTTTTTTTTTTGACAAAATAAATTGTTAAATCAGGCCCAATTTATTCTAATTCCAACGTGCTAAAACAGTATAAATTAGCTTATTTTTTAACAGTAATTAAAAACTATCCAATGAACAGCTGATTTTGGATAATAAGTGATGCCTAAATATTTAATTTCATCGGATTGTCCAGACAGACCGTAACTCAAATGCAGGAATGCTGGTGAGGCATTTATGTTCACGATACCCGAAGTTTATAACTTTGGTATTTTCCGCATTCATACCCATACAATTTGAAACGCACCACTGATTCGCCAATCTTAAATCTAAATGAATATGATGCTGGATTGGTTCCTAAAAATTACCTACATACTGCATGCAGAGCGATGTTATAATGAGCAGCTTTTAATGAAAAGCTGTTACAATTCCATGCAAATTTTTCAGTAGAAGGCGTTAATAAATATCAGAAATAAAACCGCAGATAATACCGAACCTTGTGGTACGTCAATCCCTCTCGCTGCCAGACCATCCCCAACCCTCACTTGAGATAACTTGAAATCAATCCAGAGCGACTCCTCTCACACCGGCCACCTCAATTTTAAACAAAGGAATGTTATGATAGACCAGATCAAAAGACGTTTTGGAATCACCATTCATCGCCTTGTAAACTCTGAACACGACGTCAGTTACGGCATCCTCCGTGCTTTTACCCTTTGGAAACCCATATTGTTGTTGGCTAAAAATCTCGTTTTATTTAAAAAATGTTTAATCTTAGTTTCACAATTTTCTTAATAACTTTTGAAAACACTGACAATAATGTGATCGGTCTATAGTTACCCAGTTTAACTTCTTAAAAATATGAATTACGATAGCTTGTTTTAACGGTTTCGGGAAAACACCGGTACTAAAACTTTAAATTAAAATTAAGTCGGCTAATGTGTGCGCCATTATGTCACCTTATAGGCCTTCGTTACAATCGCATTACCGATATTTTATCAAAACCGATCGACTTTTTATTTTTTAAACTCAACAGCGTTAGTTGGCATTATAAAAAGCAATACAGTAGTTCCTGCGATGTTAAATTAAGGAATTCAATTCACGACAAGAATAATTATTTACTACGGTCACGTTATAATTATTACTCACGTCAATGAAATAAATTTGAAACTCTATTTTAATTTGTTCAGGGTCTTCAATAACGAAACTATGTTTGTTAACGCGGTTGATCTTTGATTGCTTGTTATCTCCGCTCAATCTATTTAACAATCTATTCAGCTATTGTTCCAACGGATTGACTGAAACTCTTCGAAAAGTAAGTTAATATAATTTTATACTTTGATACAAGTATTACTGTTTTTATACGTTTAATGTTATTATAATAAAGATGTAGAATTAATTATAACCTCAAAGCTAAGATGGTAAACACAGTTAAATGTTCATTAATTGTTAATACAACGAATAAAAATAATACGTTGGTTCATAGGTCTAGGCCTAACCTAAATTTATTGTGTGTTGTTTAATTTATTTTACCTGCCTTAACGGCAACATAGGCTACACACATAATTTATGTTTTGTGCACATTTATGGCACAGTACGTTTCGAATGATATAGTAATTGCCGTTTATTATTATTTTTAAACATTCAATGAACATAAAATGTTGGTTCATCAGTCTAGGACTAACCTAAAATGAGTGTGTGTATGTTGCCGTTAAGGCAGGTAAAATAAATTAAACATACACACAATAACTTTAGGTTAGGCCTAAAATTTTATGTTTATTTAATGCATTTACAATTCCATATTAAATTACATTAGGATTTGAAGAAAAGGAGTGATGAACTTCGTTCCTGACGGGGGCCCCACAACCGCACACTTTATTTTTTAAACCTGTTTATCTTATATAGCTTCATACGTTTCCGAATCTTTTTCAAAGGCTAGTCCTTGATACAAGGCGTCGCTGATCTCGCAAAACGTAAAACAACTATTAACAAATGATTTTTTAAAAAAAATTTCTAAATGATCATAAATACTACAACTAATATTTAAATTATCCATAATTTAACGTATTCACTTGCACAGCACTAAAATTTAAAGAAATAATACAAAAACATAGTTGGGAAACAAAATGTCACTTCAGCCATTTACAAAGCTATTCACATAAACATAATAATACATAGAAAAATGCAAAATGTTCTAAAAAACAATAACATTTTTCGTACATCCTCCTTCAGACCAAATCCGAAAAGAACTTCTCTAATAGCCATCGACAGCGACACAGAGAAAGGCTAGCGAATATTTCTCAAAACTATGATAATCAGAGACTTTGTTTTACTTTCCCTGCAAATTTACCCGCCGTGGTATACAGAGTGTATCAAGCTTATTGCTCTTCTCAAAATAATGAAACACGTTCATATAGGTAAACAAAGCGTTTAGAGAGTTACGGTTCCTGGAATTTGTGAACGTGGTGTTTGCTTCTAAAATGTGTGAGTGTGAATGGAGCTCAACTACAATTACTGGGTCCAAAAGTAATGGATAAATGTATGGGGATTTTAACCTGAAAAATTTAATAAAACAGGTATCAGAACGGTACTTATGCAAGAGCGTGTCCAATATATGGAAAATTTATTTCAGTAGGGCCACTTAACTGAGTATAAATATATATTTTTTTTTATAGAATTTTAACAAAAATTATAGAAATTACGAGAGAAATAAAACACTAAACAAAAGAATCTAAACACTAACACTCACAGGCACCAAAAAGAGAAAAAATAATTATCGTAACGTAAACAAAATATAAAGATATAACAATAAAAACCTTAAAAATGTAAATTTATTTTATAAACCTTGAATAATTAACATTAATAACAGAAACCGGTAAAATGAAGTTGATAACTTTGCCGAACGAAACAATGTTCGCACGTTAGTAACGCACATGCGCACGCAAGTTAACAGCTAAATTAGGCGGATTTAAAAAAAGGCAATTCGTATACGTAGCAAAAGGGAGACTAAGTTAGTTTAGGTTTAGTATTTTATGTAATATTCTACGTTGTTTTCTGTAACAGAATTGCAACCCAAAAAACCTAAACTAACTTAAGTCTCCAGTCACAGTTTACTTTCAGTTTGTAAACATATAAGTTGGAAGCACTTCTTACTTTCTTAAAAAGAATGTCTTCAGCTAATGCTAATCTGGCAACGCTGCAAGATGGCTGAATGTTCGCTATGTAAATTCGCTCCTTCAGCTTTTGGTTTTATTCTTAGTTTTTATAATATTTGATTTGACGCAGTCAGAGGTTATGGTTATATCTTATATATTTTGTTTGCGACTGACACATGAGCTACAACTAAATTATAACTTAGTTATAACTGTCAGTTATAATTCAGTTGTAGCTCATGTGTCACTGAAGATGACGACTTTGTAGTTGAAACGCGTTTGACAAATAAACTATTTTTGGGAGGATTGTGTTCTGTATTTTTATTTTTACTATTAGAAATATTATAAATATTATCAAAATAGCTGAACACTGTACCTGCACGTTTTGCGTTTTATTTTTCTCGTTATTTATATAATTTGTTTCCTCGGTGTTTTTTTTCCATTTTGATGCTAAGTTATCCTTTAATGTAAATTGCTTTAAGATTGAGAACCACGCGACCGTTGTCATAGCAACCGATGCACCTCGTGTTGCCAGATTTCTGTTAAATTGCTTGACATTGCAAACAGGTGAATTGCTTGATGAGTCACATGCCAACAATGCGTCGCTACCTCCCCACACCAACGCACTTGGCCGATCCTAAAGCACTTTAAATCAAACTATAAGTGTCTACTTTCAGAAGATGAAAAGTCCCTATATTTACTATTTAGTCACGTGCACGCTCTCCTACACAAATTGTACCAGAACTACATTTACAGTAGTTAACGAGACCCTGGGTTAAAACAAAAAATATTGGGAACGAAAAAACATCGTTACACTACAATAACTGCATTTAATTGACAGAAAATAAAACAAAGACAAATTTCTTGCTAGTCCTACAGTTCTTTCGCGGTGACATTATCTCATCTCAACCTAACATTTCAGAAAATGTAAAAACTGAACTAACTCACAAGCTTGACCTGATTACGCTATGCCCCACCTCATAAATATTATTAAGTTGCACCCGCACTGAAGTACCATACAAATAGAATTTGGTTTTAAGGAGAATAATTTAAATTGTTAAAAATATTTATTAGTAGACGGGCCAAGTATCTTAAGTTAATAGTTTTGACGATGTTCTTCAATAACTTGATAATGGCTGAATAGCCGGAACTGTCGTCGTTTTATAATACCACAAGTGACTACTGACTACGGTAATACTGTAGTTGGTTGTGCATGGTGGTTCCAACAACGTCTAACATAACATTAACAAGATAAGACATTCTTGTGATTTTATGTTCTGACCGTGCTATCGCATAAACAAGCACCTGCTATTGTTTTGACTGAATTGTTCTACATCCAGCAAAGTATAGCTTAGCTTAGATTTTTGTGTGAATTCACCTTTTAAGCCTATACGTGACTGAATACTATGATTCTTTACTAATAATACCAGCTGGGCTTACCGATTCCCTTGACCTTGATGATAATCACTCACCTAGGTTAACATTTACCTATTCACCTAGGTTAAGCCTAATTTAGCAATGTGAATATCATTTTAGGAGAGTATCGACATTAGGCTAAGGTCGTCATGTAGATGGCCTTGGGTATAAACTGTAGAATCATTTGGAATGTTGACGTCTTCTTTGCAAGGTTGCTGCGTAAACAACAGCAGTTTTATTATTACTTATTTAATACAATTTATTACAATATCATGTAAAGTCACTCTTTATATCATGTGCAGTAGTGATTTTTTTTCTTTATCAAAATAATCTAATCTCTAACTAATATTTTACTATGAATTTTAGGGAAGAAAGTTTGCTACTGAATATATATTACTAACTGTATATATTTTGTGATTCAATCGCGAGGGTTTTATTTAAAAGGGCTTTATTTTAGGATGACAAAACTATTGTTCACAGAATTTTGTGATGCAATCGCGAGGGTTTTATTTAAGGATGTCAAAACTATTGTTCACCGAATTTTGTGATTCAATCGCGAGGGTTTTATTAAAAAGGGCTTTATTTTAGGATGTCAAAATTATTGTTCACCGAATTTTTTGATTCAATCGCGAGGGTTTTATTTAAAAGCGCTTTATTTTAGGATGTCAAAACTATTGTTCGCAGAATTTTGTGATTCAATCGCGAGGGTTTTATTTAAAAGGGCTTTATTTTAGGATGGCAAAACTATTGTTCACAGAATTTTGTGATTCAATCGCGAGGGTTTTACTTGAAAGGGCTTTATTGGATGGCAAAACTATTGTTCACCGAATTTTGTGATTTAATTGCGAAGGTTTTATTTGAAAGGGCTTTATTTTAGGATGGCAAAACTATTGTTCACAGAAATTTGTGATTCAATCGCGAGGGGTTTAATTAAAAGGGCTTTATTTTAGGATGTTAAAACTATTGTTCACCGAATTTTGTGATTCAATCACGAGGGTTTTGTTTAAAAGGGCTTTATTTTAGGATGGCAAAACTATTGTTCACCGAATTTTGTGATTCAATCGCAAGGGTTTTATTTAAAAGGGCTTTATTTTAGGATGGCGAAACTATTGTTCACAGAATTTTTTGATTCAATCGCAAGGATTTTATTTAAAAGGGCTTTATTTTAGGATGTTAAAACTATATTGTTCACCGAATTTTGTGATTCAATAGCGAGGGTTTTATTTAAAAGGACTTTATTTTAGGATGACAAAACTATTGTTCACAGAATTTTGTGATTCGATCGCGAGGGTTTTATTTAAAAGGTAGTTATTTTAGGATTTTTCGTTATTTATTTTTGTTTCGTTATGTTTTATTTTATCGTTTCTTCCAAATTCCCTTTTCCATCCGACTTAAATTGGTTCCATTTTTTTGTTTTTGTTATTTTTATATACGGTACATCACTAGCGGAAACCCTATGCCCGCTTCGCTCACTAACTTCCAACGGAGGATACGTACCGCAAAATAGTGTAATTTAGGCGTTTTCAATGTATTTGTTTAAATACTAGGCTAACTTTTTTTAACTTTTCGCTAAGAAAATTGGAAATTTTCTAAAGTCGGGAAGTTATTGGTTTCACCCGGGCGTTTTTCGAAAATCGAGTATTCATCAGATCTCGACATTTTGAGGTCCTAGGTATCTTCCCTGACCACTCCCGAGAGGGTGTCACCTTGTCTATGTGTGTGTGTGTGTGTGTGTGTGTGTGTGTATGCAAGTATGTGACCCGCTTATAACTTTTGAACGGCTTAACCGATTGGATCCTACCAAACGGCGTTCTAAAGAGTTCCATCAAACTTAGATTTCCTGAAAATTTCAACTAATTCGGACCGGTAGGTTCTGAGAAATTTCGAAAAAACTAAGAAATACAATTTTTTCAATTCAGGTTTTTTTGGAATAACTGTTAAACGGCTTTACCGATCAATTCCAAAATCTTATCAGCTTTTAACCTTGAAAAGCGACGTCGATCGCTACCAGTCCGGTCAAAATCGGTTAATTCGTCCGTGAGATATCGTGAACGAAAGAAAATAAAAAAAAGTGTTTTTCCTCAATTTCTCCGAAACTTTTCATCTGAAAATTTTTTGTTGTTGATTCTTTCAATGGACTTAAAAAACTGCATCGATTGCCGCAAATCGCATAAAAATCGGTTGATTCATTCAAAAGTTATGGCAGTTCAAAATTTCCAAAAATAGTGTTTGTTGTAATTAAACTTAGCGGAAAGTTACGTGGATGACCTTTAGGGTCAACCGTTTTCCAAATTTTTTTAAATAACTCCATTACATTATTATACCCCATTTTATGTATTATTTTCAATATTAGGAAAATATATTGTTTTCGATTTGTAAGAGAGCTATATAAGACTGTGTATCATTCTTTTTGAAACCCAATTTTTGTTTCAAAGTTTCGGACACTACTTAGGCCTATTAGTGTTTGTTAGATTATCATTCGACTTCTTATTTAGCTAACTCATCAAAGAAAGAAAAACTATACAAAATAATTTTTTCTTCCAAAACGAATTTATTCAATTGCTATATCGTTACAAATTATACACAATAACAAAAAACACCACTTTTTTAACGAACAACAAGTAACCTACAATAAACTAGAAAACAAGCTACTGTTGACTTACTCAATCCATGTCCTTTCCTTGGAGAAATGCGTCATCGACTGAAGTAAAGATCGCATGCTACGTTCCGCGGTAGTTCACAAGTAGGCCCTAAAACCTAACCTAACTGTCCTGTCTCATATTTATTACATTGTTTTTTGTACATATTGTTCTACCTCAATCTGTCATGCCGTGGCTGAGTACAACACGACAATTCCTTCTCTCTCGCTCTGACAACATCAGTAATGACGTAATTAGTTCTGTCGAATCAACAATAACCCGTGCTGCCATCTATTAAAAGTTATTAGTACTGAGTGGTTGCATTAATGGATGAAAGTCGCTAGATAGCGTGCTCACAGACGATTGTTTGAAAGGAAAGCTGTGGCTGAAAATTACGAAATTTAATGTTCTTTAATCTTTCTCGACGAATTCTCATATTCGTAATTTGGTCTAGACACGCATTTTTGGTCAATAAAATAATCTATTGTCTAATATGAAAATTAACCTAAATTTGTGCGCCTAAAAGTAGGTAAAGAAACGGTATGGTCCGTGAATTATGGGTCAAAAGTTTATTCGTTTTTTTTTTCAAAATTTACAGGTATATCATAACATTTTGCTTGCAATACTAAACTGCGAATTTCAATCGTTTTAAATTGTTGGCATAATTTGAACAACGTTTTACGTAAAAAGACAGTTTTTCGGAAATATTAATCAAATCCCGTTATCAAGCGACTAAAACTACAGTACAGCCTCGAAGTCTCGCCTATGTTCGAAAAAAATTACCATAATAGTCTATATCTCGGAGCTATTACATTTTCACAAACACACAAAACACGAACACACTGACAGAAAACATATGTTAACAGAACGGGGTCGCGGGGACTTATTTATATATACCAGGACGAAAATTCCATACAGCTGTCAGTATACTTACAAACCATTCATCAAACTTTAAACATAGGCTAACCTGTTGTAACTTTCGGGCAGTTAGTTGTTCATGAACATCTGAACTATAAGTGAAAAATTATCAATTATTATTAAAGAAGTTTGCTCACAAACAAAGCGAAACCATGATTTCCAGATGAATTATTTAAAAACAGGAAATCCTGGGATGATTTACTGTATCTATAGTTATACACAGTAGACCTACTTATTTACTGATTATATATTGCAATTTTCTGCAAATTTAACTGTTGTAAAACAAAATAAAAGGTAACACCGAGATGAGGAAGAACGTATGTGATTATAAGCAATATCTTAGTCTCTTTCGTTATAGTCTAAGCCACCATCATTTGCGTGCAACATATGGATACAACATATAATTTTGCAGGAAACCCTAATGTATAATTCACAACAAAACAAAAGTTGTGCCTATGTTTTTCTGTTTTCAAGTAATTCAACTGTAGGCCTAAATCATGTTTTCTATCTAGAGTAAGAAAAAATTTTAATTTATCATTTTTATAATCTACGAATTATAGTTTAGATTTTGGTCAATTACTTGCCGTAAATTACAACAGTCTATTTTCAAAATTCAATAAAGTTTGTAAAATTGCACATAGGCCTACTGTGGCTGTATAGAACTGTTTTTTGCACAGCCTTAATAGAGATTTGTAAAGAAATTTTACTTTTTTTAATTTTTTTAAGTATCTGTAGGCCTACTTAAGAAGGAAATTCAATCAAAGTATTATTTTAAAAGTTTCAGAAAAGGTGGTACTAAATTGCTTAGCTAAATAAATTATAAAAAATACAAATTATTGTTTACTTAACATATTAGCAGGAATACCGTACCGATTTTAGTCATATTTAAAGACGTTTCACCGATCCAATCTGATTAATAAATATATATATAACAATTTGAATACAAGATAAAATTATTTCAAATTTCTGTGTGCCTATTAGAGTCTGTAATTTATAGTTCTCACCCAATGTTAAATTTGAATGCTGGAATGGAGCACAGACTATAGAATTACCATAGTAATTCTATAGTCTGTGAATGGAGTGATGAAGTAAGGTAGAACTTAAATCTTACGCTAGAGGGCAGAATTTTCTGCTCACTTTAACACATACGAATATCTGCCAGGTTTCAAATATCCGTCATAAAAGCGCTGTCACTTGAACTATTGATAGCTCTGAAAGTGTTTTAAGCCCAAGCCTTTCTTGGAAAGGAACTGTCACCATTTCACCGCTTTCGTTTAAAGGGTCAAATGCAAAGTAAGAATGACTGTAGTAGTCCTAGACATAAGTTAATGCAATCATCCAGTACAGTCCATCAAGGACCAATCAACACGCATTGCATTCGAGTTTGAGACAAGGAATGTGGTCCGACAATGCCAGGGGTGATGTTGGTAAGCCGGTGAAAGAATCTCTCTCTAATGGCCTTCCCCCTGGCCCATTCCCTTCGGCACGTTTCTAACTCAGCCCTTCCACATAATTGTTAAGACCCTTTGTCATTTAAACGGGACTTAAAGACATGACAGAGAAAGGATCAGGTGCTAGAGAACTGGGCAGTGATTCTCTTTGTGTGATCTTTAAATAAAAATTGTGACCAAAAGTTAGAATAACTGGAAATAATAAAGAGAAAGTACAATAAAAGGAAAGAATTGCTGTTTTAAATTATAACACATAATTAACAATAACAAAATAAAAATAAAAAATCCAAAGAATACAAACGAAATATTCTATAAAACGTGATTTAAAATTACTCATACTGTAGTTTTATTTTTATAAAAGGATGACGTTTTGCTAAAACGCTTGTTTCTACAGTTCTGCTTCGCATATTTTTTTGAAATGATTGAACATTGAAAACGCTTTTTTAGCATGATATTCCAAAATAATTTACAATGAGCCGTGTTTCTCGCTAAAATCTCGTACCTTGTGACGACCTGAGATGCGTGCAGATAAACACATCATCTCGATCCGAATCTCGAATAGTCACGGAGGATGCTCGGGTCAACTCGGATTTTAGCACTGTCTCATGGATTAACCAGCTTTGCGTCGACCAGCTGATGTTGGACAAGGAGCAAAGTGATTTTCAACGAATGTTCGGACAGGTGCTCGCCAAACCGAATTAACGCATTTAGATATTTTGTTTGAGACGCGACTAACTTAAAATTATGATCAGTTAATTAGCCGCACCTACCAACTCTGGGCGGGGGCCGTTGGTGGTATATTAGCCGGAATAGATAATTATTATGCAGAATTAATATAAGAACTCTCGCGAGGTCAGAGCCGAATTGTGGGGGGCAAAAGGGGATTGAAAATTTATCTTTTTTATAATTTCATAGTGTCATAAATATAAAAACTAAAAATGTTGATATGTTATATTTTATATGTTAAAATTTGATATAAACTTTAATTTTATACTGGTGGGGTTTTATTAAACTATTACAGAAAGTTAACTTAAATACATGATTTACATCAAAGTAAAATAAGCATATTTCAATTAAATATCAGAAGAGCGCTAATTGCGTTGATGTGATTTGCGGATAATTTTTCATTGCCGAAAAACAAGCAGGTAGCCTGTGACTCATAGGGATGAGGGGAGGCGGGAAAAGGCACAAAGAATCTGATGCTTTCAGTCGCATTAGTACTTTGAATGATTTCCGAGTTATTTCATATTTGGTTGCTTGGGCAAATATCTTAAAATAAATTAACAGAGTTAACAAGGAAATACAGAAGCATAACATAATACCGTCAAAAACAATACTAATGCAGGAGGATCTCACCAAAACTATGGGAAGGCTTCGAAATAAAACAAATGAATGGATAAAGACTGCTAAAGAAATAGCGCAAAAAAATGAAGTGGAGCCAACTATGGAAACTCGCTGAATCCCAAAAAGGAAGATGGCGCAAGATGAAGGAAGAAGTTTCTCTGTAAAAGAAAATGTGTACCATAGTATGAAGGAAGTAATCGATGTGATACTGATCCAGTTGATAGAATACAGAGTATAAATGCACTCAACAATAGTTTCTCTTTTCTAAATTGCAAAGATTTGAAAAGCTTAAATGATAAGGAGTGAAACTTGTGCTCCAAACTTAGCTAGTAAATATCTTGAAAATATAAGTGAAGATGCGTTTCATTACTGAAATCCTAAATCTTCGTGACCAGTTACAGAATTCAACAATTAATTTTGAAAAAATGAATCAACTTGATCTTCTAAACCTAATCCAAGAAAGAGATTTGACTGATGTTTTCCCAAATGTGTGCATAACCTTGAGATTTTACTTAACGCTCCCAATTACATCAGCAAGGTGCGAGAGGAGTTTCAGCAAACTGAAGATAGTTAAAAACTATCTCAGATCAACAATGAATTATTATGAAGAAGCGATTAACTAATTTTGAAAGAAAACCAAGGGAAATAATTTTGTAAAAACCTCTGCACACAACACATTTTATAAAGTAATGAAAGATAGCTGCGAAGACCATCATTTCTTGGAATTTATATACAGTATTTCTATGATGTAAATATAGTATTATTATTATAAAATACACTTTGAGCTTGACGGATGAGAAGGAATTTATATTCAAAAAAATAATAAAAATAACACTATTCTCACTCATATACGTTTAATTATCAAACGCGTTTCAACGACAAAGTCGTCATCCTCAGTGATATATGAGCTAAACTGACAGATTATAACTGTCAGTTATAATACTTTCTAATAGTACTAGGTGAGCCAAAAAAACATGACTGTTTTTAAAATTAAATTGTTCGAGAACCAAAAATGCTTTATTATTGCAAATATAACTAAAATATTTACATGATTTTACCATTTCATTTATGGAAGATTATGTCTCTCAAGTGACGTCCATTTAAGTCTACACAGGCTTCCCATCTTTTCTGTAAACTTGAAGTTACTTTACGTAACATTGATCGAGGAATAGCAGCAACCTCGTTTCTTATGCACTGCTTAAGTTCAGCTATATCACGGGGCTTCGACACAAAAACTTTACTTTTCAGATATCCCCATAGCCAAAAGTCACATGACGTAAGGTCTGGGGACCGCGCAGACCACTGAACATCACCAAATCGTGAAATCAAGTGTCCCGGAAACAACTGACGTAAAACCGTCATAGAGGGTCCTGCTGTATGGCAAGTGGCCCCATCCTGCTGAAACCAGATATCTTGAGTGTCAATTCCTAAAAGACGTAACTGCGGCACCACAAAGTCCCTAATCATTGCCACATATCGGGCTGAATTGACAGTGACAGTCCTTCCCTCATTGTCCTAAAAAAAATACGGCCCGATGATTCCAAACCGCGCCACTCCGCACCAAACAGTCACTTTCTCTGCATGAAGCGGGCGTTCATGAATTTCTTTTGGATTTTCGGCTGACCAGTACCGAAAATTTTGTTTGTTCACTTTACCTGATAATTCAAAGTGTGCTTCATCGGACATTATCAAAACTTGAAGTAGGTTTTCTTCATTCACAAGCTGTAATAATCTCTGGCATAAGGTAATGCGTGGTACGAAGTCTATGTCTTTCAGTTTCTGTGTCATCGCTATTTTATAGAGGTGGAAATTCAAGTCACAATGTAAAATTCTACGCAGGGAAGTGTTGGATATTGCCAATGCAACAGATTGTTTGCGGGCCGAACGTTTAGGACTTTGCAGTACACTTGCGCGGACATTTTCAATGTTTTCTGGTGTTCGAACTGTACGGGGCCTCCCACTTGGCTTTATTTTGAGAGACGAAGCCGTATTCCGGAAGTTATTTACCCACTTCAAAATCGTATTTCGACAAGGAATGTCGCCATGACGACCAATGTTGAAGTGAGCACGAAATTGTCGTTGCGTAGCAACCACGGACTCGTTATTTTTGAAAAATGTTTCAATCACAAAAGCACGATGATGCACTTGCCACTGATGATCCATGGTAACTAACCTCAAAATGGCATTAACTAACCCCCAATTGAACGCAACAATGAACTCTGTAAGAAATGTAACAGCTAATCAATCGCCACATGAAAACAGTCAGGTTTTTATGGCTCACCTCGTATTATTAAGTAAAAAATAGATGTGTTTTTTTTCAATAAATTAGTTTTGGCGCACCATTAAAAAAGTACATATATTACTTTTATCTTGTTATTTATTATTGCATTAAATAATGACAAACAGGGGCTACATGGAGCTGACTTGCCCCCCTGAGAAATTGCCTAGTTCCGGCACTGCGCGAGGCCTAGTTAGGCCGAGCTCGTGTGCAATTATCCGCGGTAGTTTATTAACATTGCATAGTTTTAAGGTTATTATTATATACGGTAATTGAAGTTAGTAATAGCCTCATCAAGATTGATTTTGGATGTACTCGTTTTCCTAATTTTGTATTACATATTTAAAAGCACAATTCTTTTCATATTTTTCTACAGCAATTAAGTTATAAATATATTATTTTCAATAAATTCTCTAATGAAAATAAAAGGTTCGCTTTCTCAACAGTAAGGTTTGAATTGAAACGTTTCCGTTGGTTTGCTAAATCTCTGTCTGACCGAGTAGGTGCTCTCAGCCTGATCAAAGAAAGTACTGTAATGTTATGTGGTCGCTGTGAAATAGAGCAGAGTAGGATGGACGTACGTCTAGGTGTCGCCAAACTAAACACGACAAATCGTAGTGTTCCATCGACGCGACGTTCAGTCCATTATAAACGATTAGGCTATATCTTGATAAACTATTAAACGTATATAATATACAGTGACAAACAACTTGGAGCCAACGAATCAGTTTTGACACTTGGAAACTCCAATGTTTTTCACTTAACGAATATAAGGATATTTTTAAAATCTCAAAAACGTATATCCTGAGAGTGGCGGGTGGGATAGTTTTGTAAACGTTTACAAATGTCAACACAGGTAGAGATTTTAAAAATTAAAATAGTTGACTTAGACCCGTTTCAAGATGGAGACACTAAACATACACAAATTTTGGTTATGCCATTTCAAGTATTTTATCCACTTCCACGGGAAGTATAAATGCGTAAGTGAGTAGTAAAATTTGCACTTTTTGAACACCTGTATCTATTGAATGGTTTATTGTAAATCAGTCAAATCTCGTATGTAATGTCATATGATGGTCTTCAATCTAAGTTCATAACATTATAATAAAGGAGAACAAAGTTATTAGGGGGTAAGAACATTACGAACGGATTCATGTAAGATATTACTATATATTAATTAATATTACCGCGTGTATTAGGCTGGAACTCGACCTGGTGCACTTCTATGTCTCGATGTGGGTGTAGTGGTAGATTCAGACCACTTAGGCTATTGAAGCCTACACTGTTACATAATACTAAACCAGTCTTTACTTAACATGTGACTGGTGTTATGAACAAGGTCTCCGGTTGTTTTCAATAAAACAAAATAGTATGTGGACTGACGTTATAATCAGTCAAAACACACAACTTACAACATTGCCAAATATCAACCAATTTCAGCTAAACAAGTGTGTAAGGTTGTCCAGATCTCTCTTGGCCTTGGTCGCATTTTCTTTCCATAAACCGGATCGAATCACAAACCCCTTCACTCGCTTTCTACCCTTAGAGTGCCCGGGTATTTTTCATCCCCTCGGGAATACATCTCCTGTTTTATTATGAGCCCTGACTTTGAATGACAAATACCTATTAAACGTGTCCACCGAGTGGACGACCTTCCCATCGACAAATAATTGCCTCCGAGGCCCGAGGGCTCCACCTGCTTTCACGAAGTTCTCTTGCCAAATCTTACCTTGCCTGCAGCAAAGTCCTTGATATGTTCATTAATATTTCGCACTATTATTGGACAATATTACAAATCGTGTTCTGGAATACGGTATAATTGTCTGTTATAGTGAAGCAAATATGCAGACTCAAATATTTCATTTCATTTTACTATTCAGCCCATAGAGTGTTTTACATGAAATAGACTTTTAGAAAATAATACACATCAATCTTAAATATTGATTCATGAATTTAATTAGATGTAACAGTTAAATACTAAAAAAAATAGAAAAAATGAGTGAGATCCCACAGACCATAAGTGTGAAAAACTATGCCAAGTGAATATTCAAAAGTTTCGGCTCATAAAAATAATAAGATCGGAAATATACCCAAGTCCTTTGACCAGCAGAATAACCCAACCGTGGAATTCGTCCAGGCCACCGCCACCATCTTAGTGTACCTACTTGAAACCCTCAACTGATTCAACTATCAATATCAATTTTAATCGTAGCGTGTTCCTAGCGCCGAGTGTTGCTAGCGCCACGACAACAGTTGACGAGGGTTTGACAGTTTTGACACCTGAGGCAGAGTATTGCTAAGCGCCAAAATATTGAAGTCTGGGCTTGTCTATACAAAGCACGTTATAGATGCAGTGGATTTTCAAATCTATAATTTTAATGACGTTAAGCGTGATAATAACGACGAAATATTATAATCATACTGTTATCGGCAACATACTGTGACTAAACAGTATAGGTTAGTACCTCTGGTTTTTTTTATTCCCTTACACGATTTACGGCAGATCCTTACACAATTTATGGCCTCGGCGCTAGGAACACTATTCTAAGTGGTTTTGACCGCGGCGCTAGCAACGCGCACCCATTTTAATCGTTTATCCTCGCAAAGATTTTCTTTTACAGTTTTTTTTCTTAATTCATTCCTTGTATTTATTAAATTTATTTTAATTTTTAAACTGCCTTCAATATTACGTTATTGAATAAGTTCTTTCTTGTGAATTGTTTTTAGAAAAATGATAAGAATAATAGGGTGGTCTGCAAAAAATGTAACACCTTAAACTGTAGACCTATTCTGCTGGCCAAAGGTATATTTTCGATCTCATTACTTTTATGGGCCGAAACATTTTGTATCGGGACTTGGCCATAATTTTCACATTTATATTTTTGTGGAATAATTATTTAAAAAAATACTTCAAATTTTTTAAATATAGTAATTTTCACCACACGCTACAAATAGTAACCTCGAGTAAGTAGGTAAGTCGGGCTTATTTTTAACTTTGTTATGTCCTTCTTGTCCTCTCAACTTATTTTCACTAATACACTCTTATTTATCGACGTTTATCAAAACTTTCTGAGATTAAATCAATCTCAGTGCTGTTGTAATATTTCCGGTTTGAAGAGTTGTCAACAAAACCACGTGACAGGACATGTTACGCCATTAAGTACAGTCAGTGCTCGTGATGGAACTGTTTAATAGACCTTTCCATCAGATAACACGTAGTACAGTCACGTTCTTAGGTAATATATTTTACAAATATCGAAACAAACCTTGGTCAGAGGATGGAATGTTTACGACTTGGCGATCTTCAAGAATTACTAAATTACAGAAGAACTTTCCTTAGAGTTCAGGTTAATCCACGCTATCTTGTTCTTCCACATCTAAAAGGGTAATAAAAGTCTGGAAGTCAAGCTTCTAACAAAGATTTAAAAACTTTTTTAATTTCATTTAAAATAAATGAGTTATTATGAATAACTTTGTTTAAAATGGTGATAACATCCGTCATTTTTCCAAAATAGCAGCCAACTTTAAAATCTCTAATGGAAACTCATATTTTGTATTACGTTTTCAGATTTTGTATTCAGATGACGTTTTTATTCTTTTCGTTTTTTTATAAACCCAACCGTTTTTATGTAAGTTATATTTGAGTTGTTTTTTTTTTTTAGATTTTTGAAAGGCTCTAACTACTTGGGGGTCGGAGATAAAACGACAATTCCCATTTAAAAAATTCTTGAAATTATATTTTTTATCAAGTCTCATAGTAAAAAGTACCCATTTAATAAAAAATACTTTAGTGACCAGTTTTAGAGTATTGATGAAAAACTAAAAAATTAAGGCCATTAAAGTATAATTGGTTGTAAAAATTAAGTTTCCATAAAACATGCAATTTAAACATATAATCTTTTAAATGGAAGTTATAGTTTATCTCCTACCACAAAGAAGCAAGAACCTTTCAAAAATCTAAACATAAACATTTCAGTTGGATTTATCAAAAAATTAAAAGAATACAAACGATTGAAAATTATGTATAACTTCCAAACACTAATACAAAGTAAAAGTTACCATTAGATATTTTAAATTTGGGTTGATATTGGAGAAATGGCTAATATTATTACAATTTTAAAACCATAAAGTTACACAACATAGATATTCTTTTAAAGTTAGAGGTAAATGATGTTATGTCTTTGTTAGAAGCCCAGAAACTAAGCCGTTTCACAACTTTTTATCCACTCTGTTTATAATATTAAGATTTATGTCAAGCCGTGTTCTCGGAAACTGTAGATACAATTTTAATGTGTGTTTGTGCCTATTTAAAAATCACCGGGAACAGATTTGCTAAAATCACGAAGAATTTGGATTAGTGGTTTTTAATTTGACAAAAAGAGTTTTTAATAATGTACAGCTAATACCTACAAAACCCCCATTTTTATGTGCATTGAGGGACGTCGTTGTGGGAGGACAAGGGGGACGTCGGCCTCCCCCTCCCAATAATCTTAAAATCCAAAACTTGGGAAATTTGAGATTTTGAAAAAGTTGGAATTTTGATTTCAGAATTACCAAAAACCCTCAAAAACTCTAATTTTTCGTTTGGGTTTCGAAAGTTTTTGTTGTTAATTACCAACATTCACAAATAACAAGCAAGTTATAATTTCCAATCAAAAAAAGTTGGGCAAATCTAAATATTTCTGTAACAAATTAATACTTTGTCTTCTTTTAAATGATGTTCTAGAAAATTTAGTTCCAACCCAGTGCTGCCAGATTAGGTTTTTTTTAAAAACGGGGAAATTTTTAAGTTTACTGCAAATATTGGGGAAAAGAAAATGGGGGGGGGGGGAAATATGGAGAATGTTTTTCAATAATGTGTGGGCATGTTAAAATTTATGTAAAATATTAAAAACTCTTACAGTACTCAATATAGCACCTGCAGTGTTAAAAAACAATACTTTGAGAAGTCCATTTTTTTTAAATCCGAGGGTGAGCCTCTAGGGTCCATCTCCATTAGGATTTATTCCACACAACATGACCTAGAGCCCCTTTCTGCGCGTTTGGAACCCCACACAAAAGTTGGAAGATTTGGTCAAAATTGTTGGGCAATTTTAGATTGTGCCCCCCCCCCCTCCAATAATTTGTTGTAGCGACGTCCCTGTGTGCATTACCATTACAACCAGTTGCATAAAGTAACAGATAATACAGCTGATTCATCACAGTTATGATCATCATAATACGTAGTGCAAAAATGTATGTGTCAACGAAGAAATGTACGTTAGTGTAAAGTGCGGACGCACACACAATTTTTCGTCACGAACACCAAAGGAATTGCGCAGCAACGTATTTCATTCAGTCTGTATCTCTGGACGCTCGCTAAATTCCGACGCACAGATGACAGTAGACGCAGTAGATGCGTCCTGTATTCTCTAGAACGTTGGTTTTCAAACACGATGACTGAAGAAAAACAAAAGAAAAAAATGCACAACTTTTATAGTCTTTACCTTTGTATTCGCTAGAATATTGGGTTTCAAATACAATGACTGAAGTAAAACTAAAGAAAAAATGCACAGCTTTCATAGTCTTTACCTTTTTATACGCTAGAATATTGGTTTTCAAATACAACGAATGAAGTAAAACTAAAGAAAAAGCACAGCTTTCATAGTCTTTACAATTGTATTCGCTAGCATATTGGTTTTCAAAAACCATGACTGAAGTAAAACTAAAGAAAACATTCACAGCTATCATAGCCTTTACCATTGTATTCGCTAGAATATTGATTTTCGAATACAATGACTGAAGTACAACTAAAGAAAAAATGCACAGCTTTCAGTCTTTACCTTTTTATACGCTAGAATATTGGTTTTCAAAAACAATGACTGAAGTAAAACTAAAG
>JAGFPH010000755.1:37555-62170 GCA_018207615.1 Philaenus spumarius | reverse complement strand
GCTAGACTATTGGTTTTCAAATACAATGACTAAAGTAAAACTAAAGGAAAAAGCACAGCTTTCACAGTTTGTATTTGCTAGACTATTGGTTTTCAATACAATGACTAAAGTAAAACTAAAGGAAAAAGCACAGCTTTCACAGTTTGTATTTGCTAGACTATTGGTTTTCAAATACAATGACTAAAGTAAAACTAAAGGAAAAAGCACAGCTTCCACTGTGTTTACCAATGTATTTGCTAGAATATCGGTTTTCAAATACAATGACTGAAGTAAAACTAAAGGGAAATGTATTGCTTTCATAGTCTTTACCTCTGAATTCGCTAGAATATTGGTTTTCAAATACAATGACTGAAGTAAAACTAAAGGGAAATGTACTGTTTTTTTGTTTTTAATTTTATATGTGCAATGATTCGTGTTTGGTATGTGTGTATGTGTGTGTTTGTTAAGTTATGACGTGCTCACATGTAAGTAAAATTTATTTAAATTGTATAAAACCTGAAGATGGGAACGTGTTCCTGAAACGCGCGTAGTTTTACACTACAGAAAATAAGTTGCAAGACGGAAAAAAGGTATATATATATTAATATTGTAGATATACATTACTTAGTTGTAAAATTAAAATGTACAGCTTATGGTCTTTACCATTGTATTCGCTAGAATATTGGTTTTCAAATACAATGACTGAAGTAAAACTGAAAGAAAATGTACAGCTTTCTTGGTCTTTACCATTGTACTAAAATACAAAAATTCCAGACTTTAATACAAAATCTTCGTATCTTTATAATTGTTAATTCGGACCTTCGTCTATATTTGTGTAAACAAAATAGGATACCCTGTTTATAAAATATGTATTCAATCTCATTGTCAAGTGAAACTCCTAAAATTAAAAATCAAGAAAATATAAGTTAAACCAAGGCCTGCCTATGTTAACCTACAATGTAGGTTATTAAAATGGGCTATTTGTATTTATTATTATTATTATTGTTTCAGGCTCTGACGTATAATTTTTTTAAAGTACACAAAATTCAAGAAGTCACCAAATTCACAGAGTGAGTAATGAATTTAAACAAATTCCCATGCACAGCTTGTGCAACAACACTCGGCGCGTAACGCAAAAGTTTAGGTGGAAGTAAATTAAAATTGCTGCTACTAATATTGAGCAAAATAAAAAAAATAAACATTTGTTTGTGTTTGTATTTTAAAGAAATACAGTAAAAGGTTAATAATTAATTTTAAGGTAAGACCATACAAGGGTGAAAAATCAGTTAACATCTAATAATCATCAATGTAGTAAGATGTGGAGTTTCTAAACTATTTCGCTCGCAACTTTGCGACCCGAGATAGCACGCAGGGGCCTTTCATTGTATTATTTATTTAATATTTTCCTTATTTCATTTATTTCTGTATTATATCTTTTCAAATTTTCATAACTTTTTGAATTCATTATTAACTCGATTGTTTCTATCAGAGGAGGATTTGCAAATGTATTTCCTATTCAATCCATCATTAAATCTTTCTTTCCACCAGTAGAGGATTTGTATGTGTTGTTCCTATTCAACCGACAGGCAATTCTTTCTTTCCACCAGCGGAGGATTTGAAATTTTTGTCATTCAATCCCTCATCAACTCTTTCTTTCCACCAGAGGGAGGATTTGCATATGTATCCTTTTTTCCAGTAGGGATTCAGAGACTGCAGAGTAGCCAAGACGCATGTTCAAACCTGTTAACCCTTAAGTGGGCGCGCCTCTGTTTGAAACGTAACTGGGCGCGCGGGGTGTAAAAATACCCCCATATTAAAACCATTTTTATTTAGAAATAAAAAAAAATTTGAAAATCCTTCTACAAATACTTTTTGTACTACCTCATTTATTATCATTTCATTGCTTAAAACGTTAATTTTTTCATAACATGATTTTTTATGTAATTTTTTTGAGAACTTAAAATCTTTTGATTAAAAAGTGCATCCTTTGAAAAAAAAAATTAGTTACATACTCGTTGTACATTATGAAATATCTTAAATCATTTTTCTGAATAGTAGTGGCTTCCAAATAAAAAAAAAAATATGTTTTACAAAATTTTTATTGATAATCTAAAATTTGACTTAATAAGGAAGTTAGACAATAAATTTTCTCTTAATTTTCAATTTTACAGTTTAAAATGAACAACATAAACATTTCACTAACATAAAATCATTTGAAATATTAAACATATTTATTTCATGATGTAAACTGAAGAAATATTTTAAATAGAACTATGATTTTTTTAGATACATATGTTGAATATATACTTAAAATTGCACAGAGATAGTTCCCAAAACACGTACGTAACTAGGCGCGCAGGGTGTAGAATACACCCCAGAACTCTTTGACCCGACTGTACACCGACCTCTGATAAGGAAAGAAGACAACTAAATTACTAGTTGATGTGTCACACTACCCTAGGAAGGTACTGAGCTGTATGGCAGTGTAGCCAACTCCAGTTATTTTTTATGGCAAAAATTACCTGCGTGGGGGTTAAAATACACCCCGCGCGCCCAGTTAAGGGTTAACTGATGATCGAAATACCTCCTCTGTACACTCATTCCACGTTTTTATTAGTCTAATTGGCATAAAATAAAGTCGTTCAGGAAACAATCTTTCTTCCAAATGCAGATTCTCACAGGAATTGTTCTTTCATCTCCAGTAGTCCATCTTTAATACGTTCCCTTCTATCATGCAAGTTATAATGTTTATACATTCCTATCTAAGGACCACACACCCATCCTCCGTTCTTTGTCGTTGTTTTATGCGTCGAACAAGTTCCAATCAGCTGTTACGGTAATTGTAATTCCTAACTACTCGTACGTGATTTAAAAGATGCCCTCCAACTCTTATTATCATAACGACTGGTATAATGGCTGGCCTGGTTGCGCGCGCAGCTTGGTGACGTAACATCACGAGTTCTTCCAGTCTACATGCTCAACCTAAAGAGAACGTTTCATAACAGCTGGTAAGAACTGATCAGTCAAGTTCTAGATAAACTTGTGATACTAGTCGAATGTATTTAATTACTTAATGATCATATATATGTTGTGTAATTTGTTGTAATTGAATTACTGGAAAAGCAAAATTTATAGAATACCTATATATAGTTATAATTAGATAAACATTTATTTATTTTACCAAGTCATACATAATAATTGTATATTCGTGTCACCGTTTTAAAATGATTGGAGATATGACCAAAGTTGAAATAAAAAAAATATATAGCTTTGAGAGGCTTTTAATCTGATATCCCACTCAACCTATATTTTCATTTGAAATTTTGTATTTATTTGGATTTGGATTTTTCAACCAACCAAAATTGTATATATTTTATTTTGTAAAACTTGTCGAAAGGGCTTAAGTAGACGTTATTTCCAAGGATGTTATCATTAGCAAAGTTTGGTAAAATGTTGAGTAATAAGAATAAATTTTGGGTTCGTTATATTGAAGCTGAACCCAGTAAGCCAAAACATAATATGTAACAAGTGACCTACGTTTATATTTCCAACCCCAAACTTTAGTTGCGAAGTAGTTGAATTTCAGTTGAAAGCAAGTGTTACGACCAACAATTATTTATTTGCTCTTCATATATACCCCACAAACTTTTCGTCACCTATAAAATCGTATAAGGTTTTATGAATAAACTATGCAGTGTCGTTTCAGTAACTGCAGAGGAGCTATCTTCAGGAATTTCACGATATTGTTTCGACAGCTGATGACATAGATCCGCCCGGTTTCGTCTACGACAAAATCTTAAAACAATTCAAGAAAGAGGCGTTTGGTACAGCTGATTATAAACACCCACGTGATGGCATAAATACATCCTAGTGATGCAACCTGCGAGATAAAAAGTGCCTTCAACAGTTTACCTTATCTAAAGAACTGATAAGTTCATGCAATGACTACATTGGTTCATATTGCTCAAACGAAACAATGTATTAAAAGAATAGAAAGTGTTTTCTATTGTTTCTCATCGGGGTGATTTCCAGAAAGCTACATAAATAATATAACTAAGCTCTGATAAGTACATTTCGGTTTATAGTATAATTGAAAACTAAGAAAATTACACGATAAAAACTGGAAAAGGCGCTACGTGGTTCCGTATCAACAACTGTTTCGAAAACCGTTAATTTTCGAAAAAAATTACAATAACAACGCGCACAACTTGTTCTCTATGATGAAGATTTGATAATTTATAAACAAATAATATAATAGTCACAGACTTTGTGTGAGCCAGCAGTGCGCCAACCACACTTCCGGCCTAACGTATCCAGCTTAATATATAGTTCAACTGGAAGATTGTTAATATTATACAATAATCAACTTATTACTCTAACAACTAAAATGTAATGTGATTATATTAACTGCAGATTAAACATTTTCCAATTTTTATTACGGTTTTTGTAGGTTAAAAATGTTTTTTTACATGATAACTATTTGTATTTGAAATTTAGATAAAACTGCTTATTCTAAACTAAAGAATTAAGATTTTATCAAGGTGCGCCCTAAATGATTAAGGCCTAGCAGTGTGTATGCAACACGAATCCATCGCGTTGTTTCTATCTCCCTCATAACTTTGCTACCCCTTATAATAATGTAATGCAAATTAGAACATAGATTTAAGAACACCATTAATGTTACATACGATATTTGAAACATTTACAATAAACCGTTCAAAATACACATAGATTCAGAAAGTGCGAATTAGACTACTTACTGACTAATTCATCAGTATTATGAAGTAGTCCTACTTTCCGCGAAGGTGGAGACTTGAAATTTTTCATAATAGTGATAGGTTTTCGGATACAAGTAAAAAGGAAAAATAAAAAACTGAAACTTTTATTCAAAGCCATTATATTAGGCCCGATTCAGGGTGGAGGTTTACCACGTTTTGAAAGTTTTTTTTAAAGATTTATAAGTTTTCTCGTTATATATTGTTGAGTTTGTTCTTTCTTACTGCGTATAACCCAATTTGAAGTCAATCCTTATTTTCAATAAAAAATTAACTTAATCTATAAATCAGTGTGAAGTAAACTGTTCCCATTACCGTTGATCTTCACTACAAGTGTCACTTACTCTTAAGTACAGTAATAATTCATGAATTTAATGGAAGAGTGAAATCCCCAAAAACATAAATGTGAAAAACAAGGCCAAGTCCCTATCCAACAAGTTTCTGCCCAAAAATCAAGATCGAAAAAATGTCACATCTTCTTCCAGACCACCTTAATTACGCTCTTATTATTAGTCTACTTAATTGAAAATCTGAACTGATTGAACTATATAAATCATTTTTGATTGTTTAACCCCTCAAAGATGTTTTTTTTTCAATTTGGCAATTTTGTTTCTTCTTAAATCGTTGGTCATATCGTGTTTAATTTGTAAACTGACTGCAAATGTTACATTGTTGAATTTGATCTTTGTAATGAATATCTTTATGAATAGCTTATAACCTAACAGCCTAACTTAACGGTAAAAAACCATCCATAACTTAGCCAAATTCAACCCAATTTATCTTATAAACTAACCAAACATAACCTAAACAATTTAACCAAACATTTCCTTATCTAAATTAACTCAGACGTGCGGAATTTAACTCAAAACCATATTTTCTTCATGGTCATGTAAAAGAAGTGGAATTCCTGCAACAATTATACAGTCTTGCTCAAGACGGTTGCGCTAATCAAGTAACTGGCACGCGTGATGCGCACGAGCCGTAACAATGAAAACAAACAGTGAATTAACCTAATGCGCACAAATTATGAGCCTCCTTTCACTTCGACTTCCCGCCACCGCGACATCCTTCATTACCACATTCACCATCGCCCGTGTCGAGTTGCAAGTAAATACACGACAATATCTGCACCACAAATCTTGGGGGTTCATTGCCCCCCCCCCCCCCCCGATTGATTGAACTAAATTCACATAAAACGTCAAAAAGTGCATCCACGCTGGGCAAATATTATGCCAAACAAGTTCGTTGAACGACAAAAACCCGTTTGCGGAATTTTATTAAGTTAAGTGAGATCTTTTCCACAAAAGTACAGATGGTCACTTGTAAATCCTCATAAATTTTACAAGTTTTAGGTAAATTTTTAAAAAGTAAAGTGAGATATTTTCTCACAAAAGTACAAATGTTTACTAGTAAATCATAGAGAATTTTATAAGGGATAGGTAAATTTTTAACAAGTTAAGTGAGATCTTTTCTACAGAAGTACAGATGTTCACTTGTAAATCCTCATAAATTTTACAAATTTAGGTAAATTTTTAACAAGTTTAGTGCGATTATATTCCACAAAAGTGCACATGTTTACTTCTAAATCCTCATGAATTTTACAAGTTACAGGTAATTTTTAAAAAAGTTCACTTGTAAAGAATAGCGAATTTTACAAGTTAGAGGTAAATTTGAAACAAGAGATATTTTTCCACAAAATTACAAATGTTTACTAGTAAATCATAATGAATTTTACTATAGGTAAATTTTTTACAATCTAAGTGAGATCTTTCTACAAAAGAACAATGTTCCTTCTAAATCCTCATGAATTTTACAAGTTGCAGGTAAATTTGTAACAAGTAAAATGGGATCTTTTCACAAAAGCGTACAGATGTTCACTTGTAAAGAGTAACGAATTTTACAAGCTAGAGGTAAATTTGTAACAAGTAAAGTGAGATTTGTTCCTAGTAGTGAACAAAAATACTAATGTTTACTAGTAAATCATAGTGAATTTTACATATAGATAAATTTTTAACAAGTTAAGTGAAATCTTTCTACAAAAGTACAATGTTCACTTCTAAATCCTCATGAATTTTACAAGTTACAGGTAAATTTTAACAAGGTAAGTGAGATCTTTTCTACAAATCTACAGATGTTCACTTGTAAAGAATAGCTAATTTTACTAGTAAATCATAATGAATTTTATAATGTGTAGGTAAATTTTTAACAAGTAAAGTGAGATCTTTTTCCACATATACTTAACAGATGTACTTAACACTTGATTACAGATTTTATCTCTGAATTTAATGATTTTTTACAAGTTACAGGTAAATTAAAAAAAAAATAAGTGAAATCTGGTTCCACAGAAGTACAAATGTCATTTATAAATCCTAGTAATATTTTACAGGTCTCAGAAGTTTTACTTTATTGAAACATAAACATTGTAAAAATCTGATTTCAAATAAATGTTATTTCCAAGTCTAATGTTAAGATAATAACTGATAGTTTTGTCACTATTAATTCTATTCACGTTAGGAAAATGTTTAGTGATTGTTAAATATTACCAAGTAAATTCTTGGATTGTAAATAAGGCTATTCACTTTACCTTTTTTAATATGTTTGACTTTTTTGATATCTTGTCATATTTTTTTAACAAAGCAAGTAAAATGTGTTTTTTCCCATAATGTGTCCAAAAATAATTCGTTTCCTAACTTTCTTTGTATTCACCATATTAAAAAATGTATAATTAAAAAAGTTATGTTAACAATACACACAAAAATTATAGTACACAGTTGTTTTAACTATCAGCGGAATTATCATTCTCAACCTGTACTTACTTGTACTTCAGAGCTACCAACGTGTAAAATTTTAGTTTTTGTCTACAAGTGGTATATTTGTTATACAAATAACTTGTGAAACCAAGGACTTGTAAATGTAAAATTGCAACTTGTGTCTTTGTTCAACATGCCTCAGGAAACGCCTCTACATACAAAGTTAAGGTACTACTTTCAAGAAGTAGCCCATAGTTAACAATAAGTCTAACACATAATACATTTACACAAACAAGATTAATTAATAGACTGGAACGCCGCCTAAAACCTCTAACCATAACCACATATGAATTTCATTCGTTATTTTTTTATGCAGATTTTCCATAATTCGGCTACGGGCTATTTGAAGGTGTTCATTGGTACTCACACCACTTGACTTTTTATACACATCTTTAAAGTTATAATACGCGATTTTCACTGAACGGGACGCATATGAAATTGGGGTAGGGGCTAAGGCTATTGCAAGACATAAGTCGTCGGTAATATTGAATTCGAATTTCACTGCGTAAGTAAACATCTCGGCGTTTAAGTTACCTTTCAACCAAGATTGATTTTCCTTAAGATAAACTTCAAAATTGTCTACATTTATATTAATCTTAGGAAAATTAACTTCCGTAAAGAAAGTTTTACTAAATGCATCTATTTGCACAGGTTTGTTTATTGTGAAAGTTTTGTAATTTGAAACCTTAAATTTTTCGAACTTAAAACCGACAATGTTATAATCTCGGCCGTATTTAACGATATGCGGTTTTTCTCTAAAATGTCTTAACAAAAATTCCGCCAATACATTGTTCGTGGCACAATACACTATACATGGTAAAGAACAGCACAGAAGAAACACAGCAAACTTGTTTTCCACCATTGTTGAAAACGTTCTAAAAATCACTAAAACTATCAATTGAGGTAGAATATTAGTTATTCGCGTATTAAAACTATTGAAAACAATTTTTGTGTTCAAACCTATGAAATAAAATTGTTACAAAAGAAATCGAATTTATATTGGACTCTTTCATACTATTGAACAAAAAGACCACATGCAGAACTAATAGAGTAAATAAAATTATAATTAATTAAATTCGTTTGATTTCCAAACAAACAATGGACGCTTTCGTCTCGGCCTAGTCGTCGGAAACTCAGGACTGAGTTAGGCTTAGTGGATTGTTACTGTGAAAACTAAGAGCAATTTGAGTTAAAAAAACTACTGAAATTCAGAAATTTTAATTTACAATGTTTGTCGCGGATTTCCTATCCCCCAATACAATACCTTAAAAGTTCCTTTGTTCTCTGCGACAAAGTTCTGTAGAGCTCAAAACTATATAATAGTTAATTAACACTCATAGTGTTAAGTATTCATTGTTGTAAGCTTTTTTTTTTAACCTAGGTGGTTATCATCGCCTGGTGCTATAAGCTAAGCATACCTTCCTCTACTGATTGCAGTTAACAAACAAAAAGTAACAGGCTAGATATTGTGTCTACCAAAGAAGTAATGATTTTGTTAGTTCTCATTTTTGTCACTCCTTACAGCAAGGGTTGGTTGTATCAAAATTTGTTTGACACAACATTTTAGACAATATTTAGAAGGTTTGCTATAACGATGAACGGATTTAATACTGCCTCTACTAAGAACGTTTTACATTTTTTTACCTTCAACCCCTATTTTTTTCACACCTTGATCTAATTGTTGGTGTCATCAAAAAATCTATTTAACACATTTTTTGGTAATATTCTTAGGTAATAACTTTAAACGGATGCAATATTTTTCATATTAATGAAGGTATAGTAAATGGTTTAGTATTTTCAAAAATCCCAATTTCTGCCTCTTTGGCTTGATTTGCACATTAACAAACTCGACCGAGATATTCCATCAATAAAATTCATTCAGCCTATCTGTGTGGATGTAAATTGTGCAAAATTACAGCATAAAAAGTGATATACCGTAGGTGATAGATATAAACTTGAGTTGACTAGTTTGGGGTACAGGGACCATACAAACAAAACAAAAATAAGTAGACAATTTTTATGGTTACGACTTCAATAGGTAGCCTACTTTCTTAGAAATCTTTCTTAAATGCCTAAAATTGAGATGTCTTAATTTAATGCTAATTTTATTCAAAAGCAAAAATGCGATTCTTTGCATATTGACCAAACAGCTGTTTCTCCACATTTAAATTATAGCGAAAAATAACTTTAAAACACCCAGATCATTGCAAGGAGAGCACACTATAACATGACATCGTAAAATATAGTAGGCCTATAATGCTGCGACACGCACTCGGACATGACTAAACTATAGTTTACCACTATTTAAAAATTACAAACGACTTCTTTAACATTATTTAAACTTTATTTTTCGACATCTTGTGCAGAAAATACAAAAACAATAGCAATTTCCCGCCTAAAAACAATACAGATAGATCGTATAGAGCAGGAGTACTCACTAGAGAGGAGCTCTTGATATACCGTAGCGATATATGTAAAAGTTGTCACTGTTGGGGTTGGCTGTTCTGTTGGCAGTTGGAAATCTTTTCTCCCCCACCAGCCGGGCGGCCGGTTAGATCTAGAACTTTTAGGTAGAAGTTGGTTGCCTAGTGTTTTTATGTGTTTAATATCTGATCAAAATATTTTGTTTTCGTATAAGTTGAAATGCAACATGCTTTATCATGTGTAAGCCTATGTAGGCTATATTAAATGTTTACTATGATGGACTTAGCTTTCAACATTAATTTAAGTAAACATTTATAAGTAGGTCTATTTCGTAATAAAACACTATTAAATTAATATATTTTGCATTTCGTATGATGACCGCGTTGTCACATGTTGAAGGCTGTTTGCCTACATGCAGCAGACCATTATCAGGGCAGATTGGGCATAAATATGTAGGCCTATATTTTTTTGTCTTGACAATTTTTTCTATTTACTCACTACCTCAAACATGTTTTAAAACATCGAGATAGTTAAATTGTTTCCCTACATTATTGGTTCTTGTAAATAAAGCTATTTGTTCTGTAATTTTTAGTTTATAAGGTGTGAATAATAATTATGTTTTGTACAAATGTAAAAATATAAGGAGCAATAAAATATGCATTCATTTACTTTGATTTACTCTTATAATTTCGAACTGAAATCACGGGCATCTTTCCATTGAGAAAAATTTTTAATTAAAAATGGCTGACAACATTTTTAAACTCATCATAAAACAAAATTTTGTTACGGAGAAGGTACAGAAAGAAGCACATTTGCGTATCTCTCCACATCTGCTTTATTTTCAAAATTGTAAACAGTTTTCATACTTTCCACCCAGCTTGTAGAAATAGATTCAATAGTGGTTGAATTATTGTAATTGAAATTAACAAACAGAGCAATATGGACTCTTTCAAAATAGTTGCAATGATATTGAATTGTCAAGGACGTTAATTATATACGTTCGTTTATTTGGATACAAATTAAATGTGTAATTAATACGCATTAATTAAGTATATGTAATTAATTGTTTTAATTATTAATACTTAAATTTAAACTACTTTTTCATTACACTGTCTCAAAAACAGCTGTATTACGGATCGTTTTGAGTCCCTAAAGATAGCTTTTTACGGACTAGTCCGTAAAATTTTACGGACTCGAAAGGATGTCAAAGCTTATCTCAATAACAAATCAGCTGTTCTGATACTTTAAAATGCTTCAACAATATATAACAAACTTTGTTTGTTTCTTACATAACCTGATTCATTCAGTGTTTCTGTATTTTAGAGTAGTGACAGTGAAAATGGACCAAATAAGTAATATTGCTTTGGAAGCCAAACAAATTAATTTTGTATTTCCTGCTATAATATATGACAATGTAATGAAAAATATTGTTCGTAACTCGTCCTAAATAGTAGTTTTTGTGACTTAATCGAATTTTTTAAACATGATATCGTCCCAAAAAAGCCTACTTTAGGGACTAGTAACGAAAACTACTACTATTATGAGTTTAATAAAACATACATACTCAAAACAGCACTGAAACTGATTCCAATCCGCTACACCTACCTGGAACACACAATAAAACAGTTAGATCTCATCAATATTGGGTTCTTGAAGTGTTTAATGTTTGTTAGTCTTCATTTTGCTCTAACCTAAAATTGCAATGCGTTCTATTAAAACTGGTGAGCTCAATTAGCCGTTTTGTTTATGATCTTATGCCAAGGCCTGCGTGAGCGATCGAATTTTAAAAAAAACGCATAAATAGAACATTTTCAAAGAACCAAAATGCGTTGGAGTGACCTACATGGATGCGAGACGTAGCGCGAGTGAATTTTGAGATTTAAAATTATTCTTGTTTGAACACAAGTTCGTGCAAAACGAATTACCCCACCGCGACCACTCCACTTTCAAAAAGGTTGAGGAAACATGAATACTGAGGAACCTGCAGCACCTACATTACAATAACCATCTATTGACCACCTAGGTTGGGATAGATGTAGGCCTAGTAATGTTTGTTCTCATTATACCTTGCGCAAAGATTCGTGGCGGCTGAGAGTTTAGGACGGTCGGGGAGGTGACCCTACCCTAATTAGCCCTCGCTCGGCCGATCCGGGTTATGGTCATGACTCGGCTACTGGGCTTAAGGCACAGTCGGTAAAATTTTTTGCATTTCGGGATAAAGTGCAAAAATAACGTCATTTTTGTAATCTGCATCAAATAACAAGAACGTTAAGTCCAAACACGATATAATTGCGATGCTATTAAGTATTCAGTTTGTTTTAAAATAAAAGACAGTTTACAGAACAAGATATATATTTAAGATTATTTACAAACTATAGCTATTTACAATTTTGTACATGAAGTGTTATCCAGATTCTCACAGGAGCTGAAGGTGAAATAATTTCCCTGAAAAAGAAAATATGTTTAGCCACATGTAGTTTGTCAGACTAGTTATTGATCAAATAAAGTGACAAATAAAATAGATTTTCTTAATTTCTACTATTTACTAGTATGTCCTTTATCAGATATATGTGGCTTGATTAGTGCTCTTTAAATAGGCGTATGTTTAGACTTAAATGTGTATGATATGTAGATAAAATATAAATTATTTATCAACTAGGGGAGACCACAGCGCGATCCGCACTCCAACCCTCCGATGGAACCTTCTAAAAACATATGTTATGATTTATTTATAATAAAGTCGTAGGATTAATAATAACCTCAAAACTAAGGTAGTAAATAATGTTAAATATTCAAATCAAATTATTTCGTATATTTTATAACAGCACTTATAATAAAGGTTAAAAGAACCAGTAAGGCTGAGGGTCTATACTTAATCAAAAACCTAACGAAAAGGTTAGAAATAGAAACAATTGTTTTGTATTTTGAAATCAGCTGTTAGTATTGGTTACTCACTATCAATTACCGTATATTATCCATAAATAGGCCTACTATTAAATTATAATATGTCTTGTTTATTTTTAATTGGGATGTAACATAGTTTGTCTTATTTTTAAATTCCACAACACAAGTTTTAATTGGTTTGTGTGTGTGTTGAAACATGTGTTGGTTCAATCTAGGCCTAGCTTAAAATGTTATTTTGTACTAAAGCTGGACATCCGAATCAACTGTTTTATCTGTTATTTTATTCAATTGGTTGCTATGGTAATAAATGTAAATACATTCAAGAAATATATGTGTTGATTCATCAGTCTAGGTCTGACCTAAAATTATGCTTAATTTATTTTACCTTCCTTAACGGCCACATACACACATAATTAACGTTTTTGTGCACCTCTTTGCATGTACGTTTTTGAATGATATACGTTTCATTTTTCAATTGTCGTTTTTTAGTTTTTCATAATGTTGCTTGCTTATTTATTGGTATTAGTCTACAGCTGATAGACGATATGAGTTTAACCACAACTTGATCCTGTGAATTTTTTCTGACTAAATTTACAAATGAAACATCTTAAATTGTTCATAAAGGCTTTGTGCTTTTGTCTTATATCTCATAATTGAAAGAAATTGACGGCAACTCATTTTAATCAACAGTTTAAGTGAGTAAAAATCTATTACGTGTAACGCATTTTTTGGTAGTTTTAAGCAATAATTTCCATATTTTAAGCTAACACGTAAAAAATATAAAGCCTTCTTTATAACTTAAAATAGTTTCCCAGATTATTAATTTATATATAGAATCCGAAACACGGTATTACGAATGCATGTTTCAACGATTTTGCGGCTTCAGACAGACCTTTCGTATTGAAATCATACAGCACGCTCGGGAGTTTTCTTCAAGGTATAGGAGAGCCTTAAAAGTGTTGTTAGGTAACCGCGTCGACTTCAGCTTATGTAAATCCGAAAAACACTTTCAATGTACAATTTTTAATAGCTTTAGTCTTTAGTTACTAAATATTCTTAATCTTGTTCTGTAAACTATCTTTTATTTTAAAACAAAGTGAATATTTAATTACGTCGCAATTATACCGTGTTTGGACTTAATGTTCTTGTTATTTAAACATACGCCTATTTAAAGAGCACTAATCAAGCCACATATATATGATAAAGGACACATAAATAATCGGTTAATATACAATTGACTAGTAAATAGCCAAAATTAAGAAAATCTTTTTTGCTTGTCACTTTATTTGATCAATAATTAGTCTGACAAACTACATGTTGCTAAAAATATTTTCTTTTTCAGGGATGTGGTTTCACATTTAGCTCATGTGAGAATCTGGATTACACTTCATGTACAAAATTATAAATAGCTATAGTTTGTAAATAATCGTAAAAATATATCTTATTCTGTAAACTATCTTTTATTTTAAAACTAAGTGAATACTTAATAGCATAGCAATTATATCGTGTTTGGACTTAATGTTCTTGTTATTTGGTGCAGATTACAAAAATGACGTTATTTTTACACTATATGGCGAAATGCAAAAAATTTTACCGACTGTGCCTTGAGCCCAGTAGGTGACTTATGACCATAACCCGGAGCGGCCGAGCGAGGGCTAATTAGGGTAGGGTCACCTCCCCGACCGTCCTAAACTCTCAGCCGCCACGAATCTTTGCGCAAGGTATAGGTGTTAAATTATGTACAGTTAGGTTTGATTTAATTATGTTGAGTTAGGTTAAATTTAGTTAAATTTGATATGGTTAGGTTAGAGTAGATTATATATGGTTAGGATATATAAACCAATATCCAGACAGATTTGGAACACAATAGTAGACAAGATTAAAAATAGAATCTGCATTTTAGCATCAAGCACTAAATTTATTACTTCAAATATTATAGCCACCCATATTGTCTACAAATATTTCAATACATTTAAAAAATCTTGCTCTCGGTAGCTGTGAGATAATAAATTTTCTTGTTTGGTTTCATTTGACTTATTTTCAATGTGGTTGACAATACATTTGCACACAACATACATACATATATAATACTAGGGGAGACCCCTGCGTGCTCCGCACGCCAACCCCCAAAGTAACCTACATCAATTTCCAAGTTAATCGCAGACAAAAATAGGTTAGGCATGCTTATTTTGCGTGCTAAATCAACTTCATCTTATGCGGCCCCACTGCGGCTCTGTGTAAGTTGCAACCAGACATTATTATTAAATACAAGTAAATAATAATAAAAAAATTTAAGCATTAAATAAATAACAAAAATAGTCATACCGGTATTACAAGAATTAGGCATGGAAAAGGGTCGAGGATAGCTTGTACTTCAAGGGTAAATAGTAAAACACCACCAAACCTGATAAGATAGCATTTTTATAAATTCAAATTTTTCTTTAGTTTTCCCGGAAAATTTAAGTCAAGAGTATATATGTATATGCATCTCTTCGCATTTTTTCCCAAAAAAACATTTAATATCTCCGGAAATTTGTATTTTTATGTAAAATTACATATTGGTAAGCAAAGTTGTAAAGCTAAAAATGTCTTATAATATTGAATGTTTATAAATTTTATATTTTCTTGTACTTTTCCGGACTTTTGACTTGACTTGCAAATAATAATTCAAGCGTTAATAATACATTGTTGAAAAGGCTTTAGTACGTCACAGCTGATCACATATTTCCTTAATTCAAAAATCGTAGCACAGTTAAATGTGTATCACCTAAATTGTTTATGTTTTTATACAAAAGAATTGTTTTTAAATTATACAATATATGAAAGTATAATATTTAGCCTATATATGCATCTTTTTGCAACAATCATGAATTTCTCAAAAAAACATGCATTTTATAAATAATCTATATATATATAAAGCTGAAATACCACTGACTGACTCACTCATTACAGTATCTCGAAAACCATACCTCCTAGGAATGTGAAATTTGGTACACATATTGCTCATAGGTCTTACATTAATTTGCACTAAGAAAGAGTTTTTAAATATTTAGCTTTTAACGATTGAAACAACCTCTAAAAACATGAATATGGTTTGTTTTGTATCTCAAAAACCATATGGCCTAGGAATGTGGAATTTGGTACACATTGCTCACAGACCTTAGATTTGCACTAAGAAAGAATTTTTTAATATTTAGCATTTAACGGTTGAAACAACCCCTAAATCCATAAATATTGTTTGTTTTATATCTCAAAAACCATATGGCCTAGGAATGTGGAATTTGGTACACATATTGCTCACAGACCTTAGATTTGCACTAAGAAAGAATTTTTTAATATTTAGATTTTAACGGTTGAAACAACCCCTAAATCCATAAATATTGTTTGTTTTATATCTCAAAAACCATATGGCCTAGGAATGTGGAATTTGGTACACATATTTCTCATAGGCCTTACATTTGCACTAAGAAATGGGGTTTTAAATATTTAGCTTTTAACGGTTGAAACAACCCCTAAAACCATAAATATTGTTTGTATTATATCTCAAAAACCATTCGGCCTAGGAACGTGGAATTTGGTACGCAAATTTTATTACTCATAGGTGCTAGAGGCGCACTAAGAAAGGATTTTAAAATATTTCCTAAATCCATAAATATTGTTTGTTTTATATCTCAAAAACCATATGGCCTAGGAATGTCGAATTTGCTACACATATTGCTCTTAGGCCTTAGATTTGAATATAGAAAGAATTTTGAAATATTTCGCGTTTTAGGGTTGAAACGACCCCTAAAACCTTAAATATTGTTTGTTTTATAAATATCTCAAAAACCATATGGCCTAGGAATGTGGAATTTGGTACACATATTGCTCACAGGCCTTAGATTTGCACTAAGACAAAATTATAAAATATTTAGCGTTTAAGGGTTGGAACAACCCCTAAAACCATAAATATTGTTTGTTTTATATCTCAAAAACCATACGGCCTAGGAACGTGGAATTTGGTACACAAATTGTATTGCTGAAAGGTGCTAGAGGCGCACTAAGAAAGGATTTTGAAATATTTTGCGTTTAAGGGTTGAAAACACCCCTAAAACCATAAATATTAATTGGTATTCTTTCCTTAAAGCTAGATGTCTGAAATTTGGCATTTATTTATTTTAAGGAAGTATTTAAATGCGTAAAGCTGATCAAATCTATCCCAATTGTTATACTTTCCTTAAAGCCAAAAAGCTGAAATTTTGTACATTTATTTCTTACTAGATACATATAAAAAGTAAACCAGTTTTAGATTTCGTTCGTCCTGTTAGGGGTGAAAATGTGATAACAACCCCTACAAACAATAAATATACATTTTTATACCTACCTTAAAGCTAGAGATCTGATAATTTGTAAATTTATTTATTACATGATAGATAGAAAAAATAAACCAGTTTTACATTTTGTACGTTCTGCTAAGAGGTGAAAATGTAGTACCTACCCCTAAAACTATAAATAATAATTGAATACCACTTAGGAACGTGAAATTTGGTACACATATTGCTCACAGGCACTAGAGGCGCACTAAGAAAGGATTTTAAAATATATGGCCTTAAAGGGTTGAAACAACCCCTAAAACTATACATATTATTTGTTTACTTTCTTTAAAGCTAGAAAGCTGAAATTTTGTACATTTATTTCTTAAAATGATATATAAAAAGTGAACTAGTTTTACTTTTTGTCACGTTCTGCTAAGGGGTGAAAATGTAGCAACAACCCCTAAAACAATTAATATAAAATTTTATACTTTTCTGAAAGCTAGAGAGCTGAAATTTTGTACGTTATTTTCTTAGAAGATGCATATAAAATAAACCAGTTTTACACTTTGTAACGTTCTGCTAAGGGATTGAAAAGTATTAAAAATCCCTAAAACTATAAATATTAATTGAATAACGTGAAATTTGGTACACGTATGCTCATAGGCATTGGAGACGCACTAAGAAATAATTTTAAAACATTTGGCCTGTAAGGGTTGAAACAACCCCTGAAAAAAATAATGTTGTTTGTTATACTTTCCTTAAAGCTAGAAAGCTGAAATTTTGTACATCTATTCCTTAAAAAACACATCAAAAGGTCTTACATTTTATTACGTGTTGCTAAGGAGTGAAAATGTGATAACAACCCCTAAAAACTATAAATATTAATTGGTATTCTTTCCTTAAAGAAAGAGATCTGAAATTCGGCATTTTTTAATTTTAAGGAAATATTTAAATGCGTAAAGCTGATCAAATCTATCCCGATCTATGCATGCGCATATTAAAGTCGTATCTGTTCGATCTGCAATTCCAGCTAAGACTGTGATTTACCAGTCTGTAGATTTAGCGGTTGAAAAAGAAGCCGCTCTTCACTCTGATTTTATTTTTAATTGATTTAAATTATTCAACAAACATACTTGACGGAGACAATTGACGGGCAACCAATGAACAAAACATACCAAACTTATTGAAAATACATGTAATAATTCACTTTCGTGAAATAAAAGATGTAAGAAAATGAGGGAGAAATATTACAATTATGTAACATAGTGATGCAAAACAATTCTCCGTAGCGAAGCACGGGTATTCAGCTAGTATGTTTATAAATTCATAAAATTTTGCAAATGAAATGTAGCCTATTATAAAAGATTTAATAAAAAAGATTTTTAAATTATACAAATAATATTGATTTTGTACTGTTGCAAATAATAACAAAAGATAATATAACGTAAATTATTTTTAAAATGAATATCTTGGTATTTTCACAAGAGAAACCCCGCTCTCGTCGGTGTACTTCGGCAAAAAAAAAATTTCTTCTGCATAACTGTGGTTCTCTAGAATATCAGTATCATCTTCGCTCTCATACTTGGCATATTCGCTACTTGAGCTAATATCTAAATCGTTATTTACTTCTTTAATATTATTTGGAGTAGGTGTGAAATCAATTTCATCTTCTTCAACTTCTTTACAATTAGCGTAGTCAATGCCAAATCAAACTGTGCAAAATGTGGAACATCACAACCTCTCTTTTCGACACCCACAATTGTCGACACAACCACGAGTATATCGACAATGGCTATTTTTAAGTATATCCTCAGGTATTAGGTAATTGGTAACAGGTCGTTTATAGGTAGTAGATTGATAATACATATGATAAGTGTATCAATACTGTAAATCCACCAGAGATATTTATTTTATAAATGGATAAGTAGTAAATTTTAAAACACTTATGGGCCTAAACATTTTTTTACATTATTTTTAAATTTCAGTATTTCCCCACCAACTTGATTCGATACTCTTTGGATTAATACATGGTAAATAGGCAAGAAATTTTCACGTAATTTTACTTAGCAGTTAAAACCTATATATATACTACTTAAGATACAAATACGAAAATTTGAAGGTGAATTCTTTCTTAAGGGGTCATAGACGTATATCAAGAAACGATTTTGCAAAATTTTAATTATAAAACGCAAAAGTTGTGAAAATACAGAGTTTACTCAAAGCCCTATAACAGATAGAACAGCTGATCAATATCTTATCAACACATGTTTGTTGAATGTATTTACATTCATTACCATAGCAACCAACTTAGCAAATTTAGAATCAGTTTATTATCCTGCACAACCAACAACGTTTTAGGTTAGGTTTACAAAATAAAAGCAAACACAAACAAAAAACAACGATTCAAACATCTGTTGTTGTTACATAAAATAAATATAACCGTTGATTTGGATCAAAACTTTTCATAATTTTAAGTTAGGTCTATATTGAACCTAAATACTTATATGTATTGCCATTCTTCACAACTAATAGTTTTTTTAATTAGGTAAAAGCAAACAGAAACAAAAATCAACGAAAAAGGCTTGTGTTATTAAGTCAAACATCTGATGTTACATATTACATTGTTTTTCATAAATACCTGTGTATCACTTTTGGTGCTGCTCACAGTCCTGTTTAATGTTTCTATATCTAATAAGACAACGTACGCTTCGCCTTTCGATCAGGCATTTACAAGTCACTTTTAAAAAATTCATAAAACAATAATTAGCATTGTTTTAATGCACGTCAAAATATCACGTGAAGTTCTTACACAACAAACATTTCTCAACACAATTTAAATAAACGGTACCAGGAACTGGCACATACTTTCTCACAAACATATTTAAATTATTAAACAGATTCGCTGTGACTTGTAGGGTGGGGTAGGAGAGGTGATTTTTTATTAAAGCTGTTTTCCCATAAAAATCCATAAAATAACGGAAAACCAACTTTTCTCAAAAACGGCTCTAACGATTTTGATTAAAATTTTATAGTTTGTAGTACTTTAGGTCCCTAATTAACTATAATAATTTAATCAAAATCGTTAAGAGCCGTTTTTGAGAAAAGTAGATTTTTCCGTTATTTTAAGGGTTTTTATGGGAAAATTACCCTTAAAAATAAAAAATTCACAAAAATTAAAAAATGCCTAGAGATACCGTGGATTAGTACCTCCATACCAAATTTCATCAAAATCGAACGACTGGTTTAGGCTCTAGGTCTAATAACATCCACACACACACATACCCTCACACACACACACACACACACACACACACACCCAGACATCACTCCGAAAACCACTTTTTTAGGTTCAGGGGGACCCAAAACGGATATTTCCACCAAAAACTCAAAATCGAACATTTTGACGAATACAATACTTTCTCCATATACTATGGTATAGGGGGAGAAAGTAAAAACGAAACAAGTATTAATTTAATATACATAAATCCTAACGCACGGGTCTAAAAATTCAACAATTACATTTATATATTACTATAAGCTTCCACATGTACTCCTGTCTGTCACTACACCGGCACTGATTGCGTTGTTATTACGGGGGGGGGGATCGTTTGGTTTGGGGGGGGGGGGGTCAGCTCTGATAGCAATGTCAAAAATACTGTTGGAATGAAAATGTGTTTTTTCATTTAATAGGCTGTTTGGGTTTGAAATAGTAGCTGCATGAATATGGAATTCTTCTAAAACGTTCATATTCTGTCCTTTGGAACATGTGTTCAAAATGTGCATGTTTTTTGTATATTGCTATATTTATGTCCACTTTCTAATAAATGATCTGCGTACTTGGATTGGTTGTGTGCTCTGCTATTGGGGATGTGTTCCTTAAAACGTGTTTTGAATTATCGTCCTGTTTGTCCGATGTAGTGCATATTGCAGTCATCGCAAGTTAAATTGTAGATGCCGCTCGAATTGTAAGGACAGGACGTTTTAAACTTTGGTTTAAGTGCCTTTTTTAAGTTATTATTAGTTTCAAATGCTAGTTTGTATCCTTGTTTTTTTTTAATATTCTTTGAGCAACATTATCCAATATTACGTGGTAATTTATGCCTATATACTTTGGTTTTTCCTGTACTGTTTGTTTATTATTATTATTATTATTCGTTATGATTCGGTCTATTAGCGTATGGTCGAAGCTGTTAACTGTGGCAATCTGTTTGGTTATTTTAATTTCCTGATTGAAATCAGTTTTTTTCATTGGTATCTTTAGGGCTCTATGTACGAACGAGGCAACTGTAAGCGGACATTTTTCGGTTGTGTGGGTGGTTGGATGAGGCGTGTATGGTGTGGTCTGTTTGGGTGAGTTTTCTGTAAACTTTGTACTCCAACGTATTGCTGGCTTTGGTTATGCTTAGGTCGAGGTAATTCAAACTATTGTTGGTTTCTATTTCAAATGTGAATTTGAGCGAGGGGTGTAATTTATTCAAGTAGTTTTTGAACATGTTTATCTGTCTTGTAGTTCCTTTAAAAATGCAGAAAGTATCGTCGACGTATCTATGGTATGTTATGTTGTATGTAATGGGTTACTTGTGTTCATGGTGAATTCCTGCTCGATGTGGTTGAGGAATATCTCAGCTAAAATACTTGAGAGTGGTGAGCCCATAGCTAATCCTGTCTTTTGGATATAACACATGTTGTTGAATTCAAAATAATTTTGTCCTAAACAAATTGTTAAAAGTTTTATCATTTCGTCCAACATTTCGGTGTCCATTGTGTTGTGCTCCAGTATATTATTTTTCAAAATGTTGACGGTTTCGTCCAATTGGTGTATACGTTAACTATTGTTTCGTTTTGTAATTTATGGATAAGGTCCAAGCTGCCTATTAAAGAAAAGTTTTGTTATTTCTTATTATTTTATCCAATATTTTTGATAGCTCATAAGTAGGTGCACAAGCAAAATTAACGAGTGGTCTAATAGGGTGTCCGTCTTTGGGTAATTTTGGCAACACTTTAAATTATTACATTGTACCTTTATTTGGAAATATCAAACTTGGTTTGAAATGTTGATTATTTATATATAAATGGTGAAGTTACAACGGATACCGTAATTAGAATTATTGGGGTTGGGCCGTGTCAATTTTGATCTCTGTCTTACATTATGTACAGGTCACAGCCACCCCACCAACTTAGATCCAAGAGCCTCTGTCCTAATCAATCATTATTTCCGTAAAAATGTTAGAGTATACAATAATCTGTATGCATTGGCTTCGCCATGAGTCACCGCGGGGGTTGGTGAGCGAAGCGAGCACAGGCGGAGCCCCTAGTTAGCAGTTTTATATATTTGATCGAAAATTATAATTTTATTGTTTAACTAAAAGGACATGTAAAATCTTTCTTGTAAACAAAATCTGAGGTTGAAAAACTGTCTTAGAGTTTTGTTGTCATTTTTATGTCTAATATTTAGAAAAATATTTAACAGTGTTCCCAGCGAAAGTATCCCGACACATTTTACGTTGGTATTGTACTTTTAAATGCTTTAGGAATGCCGTTTAAATTTTTACAAATAAAATTCACTTCTATTTGTCGAATCAATTGTTTATATAAAAGTGTAAATTAATTATTTTCATAAAATAATAAATATTTTCAAAGATTATCATCCCACACAACAACATAAGCCTACGTTAAGTCATGTCCATTTTTGTTTTTCCATAGTTCAAACTCTGCCCACTGTGAGTTTAGCCTACGTAAGATTTCTCTTACCAAGTACAGAACATTAAAAATTAAACTGAATCAAATTTGAATAATTATTCGCTGAAATGTATTTTTTTTTTTTTTAATCCTTTAGTTGTTGAATATTTATTGAGTTTCAACTATACAAGATCAAAACGTAGCAACCAAAATCGTTATACTGAATGATATCCTTGTATTTCAAAAATAGATCAGGTATGGTCGAGTTAATTTTATTTAGCTTGAATTATGTTTTGTTAGGTTACGTTTGATTTGATATTGTTTGGTTAGGTTAGTAATTAAGTTAGGTTAGATTATATTTGGTTAGAATATGATTGGACAGATTTGGTTAGGATAGGTTAGGTTTTAAATTAGTCATATTTCTTCTTATTAGGTTAGGTTGGATTATATTCGGTTAACCCTTTAGGTTTGGACGGGTTTGGTTAGGTTAGGTTCTTAATTAATCGTGTTTCTTTTAATTATGTTAGGTTAGATTATATTCAGCGGTTGCAGGTTTGGGCGGAATTGGTTAACTTTGATTTATGTTTCGTTATGTTAGGTTGAATTTGATTATGTTTGGTTAGGTTAGGATGGAAAGGACTCGATTGAGTTCATTTACATAGATTTTATTTTGTTAAGTTAGTTAGATTATGTTGAAATTAATTTCTTTGGTTGAGTTAAGGATTTTATGAATTTGGGTAGGACGAGTAAGGTTAGGTCAAGCAAAACTAGGACAAAACTATAAACAATTTTAAGGATTTGTTAAGTTTATGTCTAGTAAAATGTGATTAGGCTGGATTATTTCACGTGACGATAAATCAGGTTGTTTAGGTAAAGAGTACTGAGTTAGCTTATGTTAGGAATCATACAATATTAATCAACTAAAGCAATATAATGTTTAGCTAGGATATATAAAGTTACACTGTATTTAATTATGTAAGATTTCAGTAGAAAGGATTGATTTAATAATTCGTTGTATATTTAGGTTTATTTATCGCCCTAAACAATGTACGGTAACAGAGATTGCATATATCATTCCTTTATAGTCTGACAACAAGAAAATCTAAACTAACCACCAATGAAATACTTTCAAGATCAGTTTAGCAATTTCCGAGAGTACCTCTACTAAACCTCTTTATACAGTTCCAATAATCTAAAAATAACTATTGCAGTGCATGTAAAAAACGGTTATTTAGTAAATTGTATTTCCCCTTTCACTCAGTGCAAAGGTGACGCATGCGTAATATGTCAGTTTGAACTTTACTAAAGCGTATATGCCACAGCTACAATGATCTCCAACTCGAAGGCCGAGGTTGTGGGTTGGTCGTTCTCCTTGTCACTGCCTCCTACTTCTACTTGTGGTCAGTAATAGTCATGCTTCACTGAACCTAATGTTGGCGAAAAGAAAAAAAAATGTTGACTTAGATTCGCTCGAATAATTCCAATTTAGTGTATTGCCGGCAAGCCTTCTATCAGAATATTTACCATGATGATAAATATCTGATTTAACCTTGTTTTATTTACATACCTCTTGTCTACTCTGACAACAATGATAATCACGAAAGCTAACTGACAATATTTCCAGATCTATCAACAAACTTACGGAAGCTAACGGACAGTGTTGCCAGATCTATCGGCATTAATCATAAAAGCTAAATGACAGAGTTGCCAGATCTATCAGTAATAATCACGAAAGCTATTTGAAAGTGT
>JAGFPH010000755.1:23723-37545 GCA_018207615.1 Philaenus spumarius | reverse complement strand
ATCAACATTAACCACGAAAGCTGCTAACTGACAGTGTTGCCAGATCTTAAACATTAATCACGAAATCTAACAGTGTTGCAAGATATTGGAAGGTTATCCAAGGCTAAAACATATTCTATAATAATAATGTTATTATTCTTTTTGTCTTAAAATATTTTACATATACAATTGAAAGTTTTAGGTACAACTACACAAGTGTTGATTTTTGCATAGGATTACCTGAGCCTAAAAAAACAGTTGCCGATGGAAACTGTATCCTATTTTATTTAGTTACATAGATCAATCCTGCACATTTATTAAAAATAAATTAAAAAATGTGTGTGGAGCCAGAATGGGAGTTCCCTAGTATACTTAATTCAAATAGATTAGTAATACAGAAATCAACATTATATTAAATAACAAGGTCAGAATAATATGACAAATCTAATTGTGTAATTATTTTATCATTTTGTGTTTCTGTAACATTTGAAAGTTTATGGTATAAGTACATTATTTGTAATTTAGGTTTCATCATCGCTAGTTAAACAGAATTGAAGAAATAGCATTCCCAAACGTCAGCTGTTAGTCTTGTCGAATCAGCACTACCGCGCATGAGCAAACAAGGTGATTCATAAAGCCTAATTAATTAAATATTAGCACATGTTTGAATTATACTACGCACGTGTTTGCGCATCCCACGGTAATTATACACAATAAGTGAAACATCAGCTGTTTTACGTGTTCTCAATTTGCGCATAGTAATTTGTTAAGACTTGTCTGACATGGTTACCGAAGGTAGATTTTAGAAAAACCTTTCAATTGTCTTCTAATACTTTTTGACTAAATGGATTGTGTAAGTACATTAAAATTAATATTTCAAAGTGGAATGGAAAAACCTTAAAACCTTTAATCGTTTAAAGGAAAATAACATTATCTATTAGAAAATTAGTAAACTTAGGCCTACAGAAAATGTTACGTTCTTGTCAGTAAACGATGCAACGATCTAGCGGGGTTTCTGCAAATAACAAAGTGTTGACAACACAATAGATTCAACTGTCAAGTCCTTTGTAGTAACTACAACATACGAACTTTAAATGTTAAGTAATGCTCGTCAACATATTAAATACAATTTAGTTAAAAGAACATATAAGATCTAATACCGAATCGGAACCAAGAACAAATAACAATTCATAAAAAAACACTAACAAAAAGACATATCTTCTTTTCTTATGTATAAATATGTCCCTATACAGTGTGCATTCCAAAACATAGTCAAAATATAGTTCCTACACAACACACTCAATTTTAAACTCGCTGCATGCACAGAAATTAACTCAAAATATACAACAAAACACAAATCAATAATATACTACTCATTTTATATCCACAATACATGACGTGCCCTAACTTAATTTAGCCTACATTGTTACCATTTTTTTTAACTTGCAGATTGTAAAAGGGAATCAGTGCCAACCACGAGTAGATTTTTCTATAAAAACATTGGTAGGCTTTTATCTATATTATCAAGTAAGTTGAATATTTTAAGGCCAATGATTTCGCAGTTACTTTGATATTTATTTTTTTCTTGCAGGTATTTAACTGTGCATATTCTCTCTTATAGAGCTTTTTTGGCTTTAATAATTCTTATTACTTTTTTGTTTTACCATATTTAAAATTAAGTGGATGATCAAATTAATTACAGTTATAATTTTTAATTCTATAAAAATAACTTTACAGTGCGCATCCACAAAAGCCTCACAGATAATACTATGATTCTTCTGTAAAAGCTTCATTCTGTAGCAACAGCACATCTCCTTTTCTTGAACTATTTCCCCAAAACACAGTTAAGCCTATTACTTGTTAATATACAGCCTTCCTCACTTATAGGCTATATTAAAGAAAGAAAATACCGTTTGTTACCTACATCATATTATTTACTTGAACGAAACGTAACCAATGCCTTCATTCAACTATTGGAAATATTTTATCTCTGAACCATCACGTGCCAGATTAAAATATACAGTACCTCTACAAAACAAACCAATCTGAAGCTTGCATAATCATACACAAGCTTGTTCTGCACATGCGCAATGCAACAGCTTACATCATCGACTATGTAGGCGTACCGAAGGTGTACCAATACAATACCTAAGTACCTTTTGTATATAGTAAGCGAAGGAATGTTTCTATCGAATCTGTGCAGATAAGTGAACAATTTAATCGATTGTTTAGAACTTTACCCGATTACATTGTTTCCATATCATCGGCGGTGTGGCCCAAGTATCGATATCTCTAAAGTAACTAAACATCTAAATGTAATTTGTAAATGGAAAGAGATAAAATACTTTTAATTTCGACATAATTTTGTAAAGTCAAATTTTCGGTACTTAAAATTGAGGTCACACGAAAAGCTGCGTCGCAATTTGTACATTTCCGTAACGGGTTCGTGGTGTCCGCATGTCATAGCGTCGAATTTGATAAGCACTGCATGGCCATGTTAAGAAGTTTGGGAATTATACAGATTTACTTTCAAAAATCGCAATAAAGATTAACCTGTGAGAAAAATGGTCAAATAGTATTTTGTTTTCAATACGCGATTTAAAGGAAGGCTACCTTGTCCGCCATATTGAATCTGATTCCCATAAGAGCAATGCTACAGAATACGTAATTTTTTCTGTTAATTAGTGGGATAAATTTAAATATTTGGTTTCATTTTGAAGTACTATCATATGCGGATGTTGATTGTCGAATACATTTTCAAAAACCGTTTTATTGTTTTCATAAACGTATGATATAAATAGTAAAAATTAATAAACTTTATTAACTTTTTACTCAGTTGCAAAAAAATATATTGCAAAAAAAACCTTAGCAATCAACACCCACAATCTATTTTACTTAAACAAATAGAAAAAAAAAACAGCTTTCGTTTTTTGACGAGAATAACACAAAAATATGCTTAAAAGTTAAGGTGTGGTTAGGTTATTTTAACATAGAAATTGGTAGCCAACTTCGCCGTTTTGAATTTAATGACCCGAGCATTAAAGACATTTACTTGAAATATTAAATAAAATTGTATTGAACTAATATTGTCGTAGTTTTTCTTGTACGTATAAGATTAACTAAGACATAATGTTTTTAAGTGTTCTTTGTATGCTAGTTACATGTTAATTAAGGATGTGCCACCAGGACGAAACAGTTCCTTTAAACGACTCGGGCCTTTTATTTTTACTTACTTACTCTTCATAATAAAAACATATAAATACTTACACTACTCACGAATAAAACCACTACAACCATTAGGAAGCAGAAAATATATACAACACTATTGCTGGGTGCAGAGTGAAAGTGACCGTAAGTGACCCTGTCGCGCCCATATTGTTTGAACACTCGGTAATGACGTCAACATTCTTTTCCGATTGATGACAACCCCTGTCTACATTGAAAACGGGCCAGCTGAGAGCATTTAATGTCAGTCTTGTAAACATCACTCACAAATTTGCCGACAAGAAAATCTGCGTTAGCTCAGATGCCTGAGCAAAAACGCACCTCTATTGCCTTCTTATATCTAACACTTAGGAAATGAACTACAATAATGACTTATTGACTTGTACAGAAATATTCCGTAATTCTTTTGGCAATAACCAACAGCACTTTTGTAAACTAATTAATTAATATTAATCAAATTCAACTTTCACCAATTCGCTTTAATTGAATTGAAAAAAGACTCAAATGTTCGTTGTCGGACTATTTTAGGTTTTTTTTAGGTTACACAAAATGTGTATGCTATAAAGTTTTAAATATTTTTTATATGAAGACTTTATAGGATTTAAGGATTTCTATTATTATATTAAGGTTTATTGAACGTGTTTAATAGTGTTTGTTTTTTATTTGAATTGATTCTAGATCTCTATTTAGTCTGCAATCCTTAATTAGAAAAATAAATCATTTGGCTATTTAGCTAATCCAATAAATGGAAAAACATTGATCAATTTGGATAAAACCCACTGTACGGGTTTTTGTCAGATCACTCAGATTAATTAACATAGTTTTCTGAAATGGTTATTTTATTATTATTTGTCTAGTTTATGTTGTTAAGAAATATCGCACACATTATAAGAAACTGAACTTAATCAATTATTTTTATGATTAGATACCTAAAAATCTGGCCTGCTTATAATATTTAATAAGTTTTTTATGCATTTTAATAATTTGATAACAATATAATAACTAATATCAAAGAAACACAATTCAGTCAAACTAATTGTAAATACTAGTATTATTTTTATGACCCAGTTAGTTTTTGATGTTATTTATATGACGAGTGAGTAATATGTCGAGAAAATAATATCACAGTGTCACAATCTAATGTTTGTAGAAAAGAGCCCCCTCCTAGCCCATACCACAAGGCTGTAGGTCCCGTCAGTTATCTTGGATGATAACCTGGAAACTCCCGACAAGGCAAGCGAGGAAGTGTATGGTAGATTCCTCACTGAAAACACAGGGTTTCGCCGCAACACATCTAAGATTTTGTGACTCGTGTACTGTCAACACTTAGCAATAATCTGCTCAATAAAAAATTTTACACGAGAAGCCGGTCCGCTCAGATCCGCTTGAAATTTACCGTGCTGATAAGGGTGACCGGACATTAGACCACATGGACATTCGACCACAGCGGACATTCGGCCACACTATTGGGACATCTACCTGGGTTGGGTCAGCTAGGGTATGTAAACTAATAAGTTTAGAAGGGTCAGCGTACGTTTTCAAGTGTAATAATTCATGGCCATCCCCCAAGTCATCCAGCGGTCTGCCTACAGTACGTCAAACTAATGATATGATTCACTTTGAACACGGGCTGAGTAGAGTGTTGTTGGAGTCAAATTCTACGCACACTCTAGATAAGTTCAGACGAAACCCTAAATATCGGTTCACAACGTTCAGGTCCCCAATCCATGGTACTAACCTAGTTCCTGCTACTTGAAAATCACACTGGACATCCATGTACGTGTGGAGTATATGAAGTGCGTATTGATAAGTCAAACGAAGGTCGGTATGTCGCACGTAACCCAGTTAGGAATGTACATGTACGTGACCGGTGTACGACGCGTTGTTATTATACACTCGGGAAATATTAAAAACTTACAGTCAAAGCATACCAAGTGGATGCGCCATTCATTTACTCGTGATTGAAAGCAGATAAATGCGTTCCTTACACTGGTCATAGGATAGTATCATATAACAAATGGACGTAGGGGATTGTTATGAACACGAAAGGTTTACCATTAGGCCTATAATGAATGGCAGACTCCCTGTCGTGTTTATCTGTCATTCTTTGGTGCGTGTGCCTAGTGACAGGTGTTTCCTATCATTTTAGTTTGTGCAATAATATTAATAGCATTTAAACAACAAATAAGTTTACAATGTTTTACATTTTTTAAACTCGTAGTTTTCGTAGACACTTTTAATAAACAATTTAAACAAAAAAGTGGCCTGTTTTTGAAACTACTTTATACCATTCCTTGCCCACTACTCCTTGGTGTAATCTTATTTATTGTTATTTCGAAAAGTCACAACAATTCTACCTTATTGTATGCTAAATTTAAAAGAGTTGTATACAGATTTATTTTGAAAAGATTTAAATTCTGAGTTTTCAATGAAATTTTAACGCATTAAACAAGATCGAGTTTTTCCATAATTCTATAAAAAACTTTTTGAGCGTAGAAATTTATTCTAAAGGGTCGTACAGACCACGCTCGCGAGCTGCTCACTTCAAGCCGACTGGAGTCGGGGTTTTTTAACGTACTCAAAGGGAGGAAGAGGCTCTGTTTGGACATCAAAGTGGCGTGCTCGCAAGTTTGTACGGAAGTTACGAGCTTTTCGTGAGCCAAAGCATGGTAATCAGGTCAGATGAAGATGTATTAACGTTAATCAACACTTATCGGTGTCAATTACCGACAAAATGTAAACCACATGTTGAGTAGAATGACAAAATGTAAATGTTGAGTAGAACTAATGTCTTAAGTTTGACAAATAATCTATACTATTTATAAGTGATTTTGTTCTGACTGACTGAATGAAAGACTGATATAGAACAAAAAAGTGGCTAGTGGAGTGCCCAGTTGAGTGGCCAGTCACAACAGCTCAGTTTGCTGTGAACTACAGAGATGATATGACTGTGGTATTCATCCACAGTACAGTTCCAAATTGAAGGGTGTTTTTCTACCTCACAAATGAAATCTTCTGTGTTCACTGTTCCCACCAACTTCTGGCATTTTGTCAGCAGCTCTTCTTGTTTTTTCTTCTTTCGTCCTACCTCTTTCTCCACAGATGCACTAGGTGTAGGTTTCTCCACAGTTACACTAGGTGTGGATATATTGAATTACACAGGTCACAGTGTATCTACAGTCTGAAACAGTGTACTACGCGCAGTGATGCACACAGACCGAGTGATAACGGCGGAAGACCCTAACCTTTTCTTGGTTCAGAGTTAGGCTGTCCACAACTATAGTGTAATAAGCTCCGTATGCTACACAGCAGCGTCATCAGCTTTGAGTAGCCTCTGGCGACCGGAGTGGCTACAGGGCTCGGTAGCCAGTCGGTGGCCAAAATCTGGCGACATCACTAGCTACCCTCGTGCAAAGGATTTTGCAAAATTTTGTTTTTAAAGCGAAAAAATAGTGAGTGAAACTCAGGTGTTCACTCCCAGCCTTTCAGATAAAACAGCTGATTTGGATCAAAAACGTAACATAATTTTAGGTTAGGCCTATACTGAACCAAAACACGTTTATTGAAAGCATTTACATTTATTACCATAACATTGAAAGTATTTACCACATCAACCAATTTGGCAAATTTAGAATCAGTTAATTATTATTTTTTACAACTAAGTTTTTTTTAGATTATAGGTAAAAGCAAACACAAATGAAAAAAAAACTTGCTGTATTGTAAGTGAAACATCTGTTGTTACATAATTATTATGCTATTTTAGGCAGTATCAAATTTGTTTTAAATGTTAAATATTGATTATTTGAATAAGTATTAATGGTGAAATTACAACGCATGCCATAATTCGAACATTGGGGTTGGTGGGTGTTTGATCTCTGTCTTACATTATGTAAAGGTTACCACTACCCCTACCAACCTACTTAGATCCAAGTGCCTCTGTCCTAATCAGTCGTCGTTTCGACGAAAATATCATAGTATACAATAATCTGTTTGCATTGGCTTCGCCATGAGTCGCTGCGGGGGTTGCTGAGAGAAGCGAGCAGGATCGGATCCCCTAGTTAATAATAAATCTGGTTATTTCTCCCACATCTAACTAATTTCGATTAATTAACCTAAAACTCGTTGACCTTAAAAAAGCCAACTCCTTAGTAATCAGACATGTACAATAAACATTAAATAAGTACCAACAAAAATACTTAAACTTAGGGTAAGTATATCTAATTATTTATATATATTATGTGAAACCACAATTAAAATTAAGTAGCCTATGAAAATAAAGTAAATCCTGTAATCGACAGTAAGCGCCAAAAATCTAGTTTTCCGCCAGTGTGTTACTAATAATGAACGTAAAATTAATAAACGGTACCAGGAACTGGCACATACTTTCTCACAAACATATTTAAATTATTAAACAGATTCACGGTGACTTGTAGGGTGGGGTAGGAGAGGTGATTTTGTATTAAAGTTGTTTTCCCATAAAAATCCATAAAATAACGGAAAAACCAACTTTTCTCAAAAACGGCTCGAACGATTTTGATTAAAATTTTACAGTTTATAGTACTTTAGGTCCCTAATAAACTATAAAATTTTAATCAAAATCGTTAGAGCCGTTTTTGAGAAAAGTTTATTTTTCCGTTATTTTAAGGGATTTTATGGGAAAATTACCCTTAAAAATAAAAAATTCACAAAAATGAAAAAAACGCCTGGAGATACCGTGGATTAGTACCTCTATACCAAATTTCATCAAAATCGGACGACTGGTTTAGGCTCTAGGTCTGATAACATCCACACAGACACACACACAGACATCACTCCGAAAACCACTTTTTTAGGTTCAGGGGGGCCCAAAACGGATATTTCCACCAAAAACTCAAACTCGAAAATTTTGACGAATACAATACTTTCTCCATATACTATCGTATAGGGGGAGAAAGTAAAAATCAAGTTTTAACGAGCATTTTACTTCTATGAGTAAATTTTATCTAAAATATTTTCTGAAAAATATTTTACCTTTCATTGTTTAGACGCAAGTATTCGAATGAGATGTTTTTTTTTCTTTCTTGTATATAATTTATGAATAACCAGCTGTATACCCGTGCTTCGCTACGGGAATATTTTATTTTTTGCATCACTATGTTACATAATTGTAATATTTTACTCTCATTTTCTTTCAACTTTTACTTCACGAATGTGAAATATTACTATTGTTATTATTATTTTCAATTAGTTTTTACTGCGGCTCGGTTACTATGCGGATCAATCTATGTGTACTATGTAGGCTTACTGCATGACCTGCTATGCGACAGTAAGCGCAAAAGCAATGATTTCTGCCAGTTTGAGGTACATTTCACGTCTATGAGCACATTTTATCTAAAATATTTTCTACGAACAATAGTTTACAACTTGGATGAAAATAATCAAAGTGCAAAAGTTTTTCTCTCCTTTATATAACTTAAGAGTAAATATATGCCATATTTTAGGTACAGTAGAACTCCAACTATTCGGACTCCAACTATCCGGATCGCCAATTATCCGGATCAGATTTGAATAAGAACATAGTCAAACGGATGCGAGACTTGGCGGCGCGGAATCGATTTAAGGTAGCAAAACAGCTGACTGCCTGGTATGTTCAAAAAATAATGTATTTTACAGTGATGTAGTATTGTTTGTAAATATTACGTAATGTAAACATTGTCATTAATATTGTTTTTTCATAATAAATACCGTAAATGTTCTCTATTGTGTTTTGTTTACGTTTTTCTCCTAAAAACGGCCTTTTTCGAAAAAATCCAACTATCCGGATTTTTGATTATCCGGATCGGGTCCGGTCCCAATTAATCCGGATAGTTGGAGTTCTACTGTACCTAGCTTCATAATCCGTTTCCGTTTTCTAGAACGTTCCTTAACTGGAAGTCTCTTCGATGGTCCAGAACCTTCTGGAACATTCTAGAACACTGTTGAACCTTCTGTAATAGTCTATAACATTCCGGAACATTCTGGTCATTCTCAGGCATTTAGGCACACTATTCCCAGCTGCTTTACTTGCTTGCTTCCCATAAGAAGAACATTGGTGTGACGCCCATCTCCGAACCCAACACCTGCAGTTCCAAACCAAAACCTTTTTGCATGGATTAAGGATGGAAGGCTACCATACCATATAAACTCCAAGAGGTTGAGGGTGTGGGTTGCGGAGTTATAGTTGCACGTTGCACGCACGTACAAACTACGCTTACTTGTATTACAGTAAATATATTGCAGGTACTCGTGGCTTCGCTCACAAAAAAAGTAAATGAAATGAATATTGTGTACAATAATATTGTGTGTTAAATCTCACATAAGATCTGATTTTCCTGGCCCAAAAATCCACTGCTTAGTGAGTTTCATCCAAATCTATGAATGTTTTTCCAACAATGAATTTGTACATACATGATCAACTGTGCAACGGTAAGCGCTAAAAATCATATTTCCCATCATTTTGCAAACGAACGCAATGATTAAAATTCGTGTTTCGAAGTGTATCCAGTCTCCCTTCCGTCCACATGTGTTACAAATTTTATATATTTCTGCCTACATTTTACCTAAAGTAGTGGCTACATAAAGGCGTAGGCTAATTAATTGTCCCACTTTATCCATTAGATGTAAGCAATCGAAATTCAAATGGTTTTTCTTTTTTAATATAACTTATGAATAATGTACAAAATTTCAGCTATAGGCTTATAGATAGTATTAATATAAATTATGTTTTATATATAGGGATGGTAACTCCAATTTTACAGCAAGTAACTTAGTTACAGGTAACAAAAATTGAAATTCAATAAGTAACTTTTTATATGTAATTTTCAAAAAATACATTTATCAAATTTCAGCTCGCTAACTTTAATGGAAGTAAAATAATGAATACTTATTGTTTTAGAAGTTGGTATCCCTGTTTTCATACCTTAAACACAAATAATCTAAATGCAACGTTTATATTTTCTTATATAGGCCTATCACATGAGGTGACTCATGACATTAGGGGTAGGGACACCTCCCCGACCGTCCTAAGCACCCAGCCGCCACGAATCTTTGCGCAAGGTATAACACTATGCCAAATTTGGTCCCGATCTGTCAAACTGTCTGGGCGTGTATAGCGAATTCACATCCAAAATGGATCTTACTTACCCACCGACTTGTTCTTCTTTATACTATATAATGTAGATAGATATTAGAAGACACAACAGTGAACCTAAGGGCACAAACTGTAGATTCTGGTAGCGTCCAATGTGGGCTCACTCTTCGGTCGCAAGCTGAACAAGAACAATGATATTCTTTATTCCCCGAACCGCTCGAGGTCTGCGAAGGTGCATTTCATCCTACCAAAAAAAAGTTGTATATACGGACGGCCCTTAACTATTACTATATAAATTACATTATTACAGATTTTTTACCTAAAGGCGCAATTTGTCTAAATACTGTACTGGTCTTTGCAGGTTGAAAACTGTTCAACTGAATTTAGTGTTGATGCAATGAAATAGTATTGAACAATTAGTTGAGCGTGAGACATTCGGTGAAACTGGATATTTTAGTATTGACATTTTCTGCCAGCGTAAACAAAGCAATTGTCGCTAGCTACAGGTTGAATGAAATATTTGAGCGACAATGCATGACGTAGATTGCACCTTGACTAGGCCTAGGAGCTATTTAGTCCCGTTACCAGAGGCTCTACTAATGTAACTGTTCCTGCAGTCTTTAGCCTCGTTTCTGCTGAAACAATGTGTAATACTTGTATCTATGCATTACGGTATTCATAATACATCGCAGTAGGCCCTAATACAAGACAAGGACTAACCGTGAAATTTAAAAACACAGTCGCATTCGAAAGTTAAATTCCTTAATGTAAGAAGCTTTAGGAAAATTATTCGTGACTAAATTAGACCCCTTACTTTTTGCACACACAGATTTTATAAAGTTGTAGGACTCGTCATAGACGTAAAAGTAGGATGATGAATAATAAGAATATCTAAATCAAATTATTAAGTTTAGGATGAAACGATATTTATAACAAAGGCGAAAAACCCATAATGACTTACGCCTACTACTCAAAACCATAAAATAAAAATTAGAAATATAAAGTATGGATTCAGCTGTTAATGGAATTGCTACTGATAAATTTACCCTATATGACAGTTTAGAATTGGTTATTGTTACTGGGGACTAGATAGTTCCACTAAAAGTTGCAAACATAATCTTGAAATATAAACTTGGCAGATATTTGTGTTGATGCTAATTATACTTGATTTAACATAACTTTGGGCTGTCATGATGTAGATAGGCCCACCAATGCTGTCCAATACTAAAGTTATGTTAAATAAACTATAGATGTTATAAATTTTCATTAGTATCCCTACTCTAACCATCTCCCTTATAATTTCTCATTTTAAGCACAGTCGCAATACGCATCCGTTTTGCGTCTTACATTTTTTTAATTTTTTTCGTTTGTCACGTAATTGACATTTTTGAAGTACCAAGTTTGAACATTTTCTTTACACAATAAAAAATGTATAGCTAAAAGTGAAACGGAAGCCGGATCAGCAATTTTGTAAAGAATATTCAGTTTTTTTTCTCAGCCCACAATTACAAAAGGTGGATTTATAAAATGATTTGAAATGAGGCAATGTCAAAATGCTCAGCTGCAAGAAATTTCACTGTTATTGTTGGGTATAGAGAGAAGCGCCTGCGTTTCCGGTTGCTTTTTCGTTTTCTGGAATAGACCCTTAAAGTATAAACAAATCAGCTGTTATAAATTCCATGATTACTCCTACAGCTGCATTGATATCAACTCCTATAAAAGCGAGTGTAATTCCGTACGTACATAAATACGTACGTACGTACGAGAGTCTAACATATAATACAACAGCTGATTTCACCCATCATCTGTAATACTTAACCCAGTGTAGATTATAGTTTGGGGTTATGTTTACAACTTCAATCGTTATAATTTCTTGTGAAGTTGATTTTTTTAAATATGAGTTATAGAACTAATGTATGCTATAATATACGTCATAATATTTGCTTTGGGGTTATAAACAGTATATAAATACAACCTTTTATCATCAATATATTTGTTTATACAAATTTAAAGAAGAGATACCCATTCGTTTAACTTCGGAAACATTCGTACATCTTCGTATAACATATAAACACATTCGATTATTAATTAATTGCTTTACTATTATATAATATTAATAGTGCTAATAATATTAATTAAGTATTAATACTTAATACTTATTAAGTATATTATTAAGCAATAATATTAATGCTTCACTTCTAAATCATTTGACCTACCAATATGAAATAAAAAGCAATTCAAATATAGTGATTTTATCTTTCTTTAAATATATAATTACGTAGACTACGTAAATAAAAATGTTTTACAAATAGGCCTACAGTTGTATATGCCTTATTATTCTACACGTTTACCGAGTTAAAAATCTCCGTCAGCATTGTTAGGTAGGCCTAGATAAGTATTCCATATTGTTGTTTTTAAATAGTTTGTTTTTTAAATGATGTATTTCTGATGTGTATCTAATTAATTAGCCTGTGATTTTTCATGGGACTTTTAGCCCAGGCAACAGGTATTACCTGGAAAAAATGAGGGAGAGATGAAACTTGGTAATATAGTACATTTTGACATCCTAAAAACATACTAAGTTTGCGACCCACACGACTTTGAGCTTACGCCGCCATTTTGTAAAATGGTGGCCAAATTCCGTGTTTTTCCAAATAACTTCAGTTGGGTGCATCCTAGGAAAAAGAGTTTCGTATAAAAATTATAGAGAATTTAATTTTCTAAAACTTTTGTTTCTAAATTTTTTCTGTGAAATGAACGGTTTTTTGAGTTAAGTGCCATCTTGTGTTGGGTAACTTATTTATAAAAACTGCATGAATTATCACCTGAAATTGATGAATTATTTATTATACTGTAATTTTTATTATATTATTGAATTATTATTGCTATTATTTGTTTTGTAATAATAATAGTAATATTATTATTATTTTTCATTGTACTAGCTTCCACATTGCCCATGAGGTAAAGTTAGTGGGGCGTTTGTTTCTTTTACTGTGGTTTTATTTACGGGGTGTCCCACGAAGAGTTTTAAACATTGGGTTTTGTGTAGCTTGCCCATTAATGCATCGATCTTTTTGAAACTTTACACACCCCACAATAGGGGCTTTAAAAATGTTCTGTGAAAATTTTAGCAGTACAACACTTTCAGAAACGAAATGGTGGAAGACTAAAATATTTATTAATTTCCCCCCTCTCTAAATAGGTAGGAATATTTAAACTATACCTTACTGATTTTGTAACAAAAATTAAATTGTTAAATTACTGTAGATTTTGTAAAATATTTTTATTGTCACATTCTAATTATCTAAGGCATTTTGATTAGAAAACTAGGATATAACATAGTGGAAAACTTAAATCCAAAGTCTAAAATTAGTCAAACTGTAATCCATTAACGTTGTCCAGACAGTTCCCCACACTGACACTTCCCCACAGCCCTTGGACGTGGCTACCTGTTTAATGACTCAGAAATAATCTCGACTGACATTTCCACACACATCTCTCCCCCCCCCC